>MQRK01233767.1:45563-62114 GCA_001938485.1 Girardia tigrina | reverse complement strand
TTATTAACAAACATTAACAAAAAAAATATCAATTTAGAACGATGTCGAATGACGAGAGTTTTGCTGAGAATTGTCCAAAAGACAATTCTGACTGTATTGAAAATAAAAGTTTGAAAACCCATGTTTGTGTTCTTAATACATTGAAAATTGCTTTACACCTGGGTATACTCTAAGCTTACCTTACTCCTAGGGTTTTAAACACTTCAAGAATTCGATCTTGAAATCAACAAATAATATTTTAAATTTAAAAATTATTTCTCAATCATTTGCAGTTGAGAATATGTTTTGCAATAAATCACATACTCCTTTAGGATTGTGTTTGGACATTGTTTATCAATACACATGTAATGAGTTCAATGCCACATACATCGGAGAGACTACCCGTCATCTCTACAAACGAGTCCAAGAACACAGTCAAAAAGGGGGAAAGAGTAATATTGCTGAGTATAAAAAAACGTTTAAATGTAATATGAGCATAAATGATTTTAAGATTTTGTGCAAGCATTTTAAAAATTATTGGGAGAGGAAGCCATGTGAAACATTGCTGATAAGATCATGTGATCCAAAAATCAATGTTCAAACAGCACTCTCAACTAATTTGTTAATAGTTTTCAATTAGAATCATGAAATTGTTCATTGTTTCGATTACGGTTGGATTTCTTTGATTTTATGGATAAATTGATCATCGTAAATTTTCGGATCTGATGAATTCAACAAGAACGAATGATTGATACAAATTTGGAGCAATTGATTCGTTTTTTTTGAAAGCTTTTTAATAATCGCAAAATATGAAATTTTTTCGCGAAACAGTGATTATGAATAAGTTAATATCAAACACGGATAATCCACTTAGAGATTCAATAGAACTAAATATATCATCGCGCAAAAGGTAATAAAACCAACATAACAGCCTGATCTAATGTTCTGATCATTTCGTTATGTTCTAATATCAAAGATGTCCTAAATTTATACGTCAAACACTTATGTTGAACTACAACAGAAATGTTTTAATACCTTAATTTAAAAAAATTTCCAAAACAATAAAATTTTATCAAAAATCATGATATTAATTGAGAGTTATATCAATCGAAAATTTATACACTTTATAGTAAAGTTGTCGATGGGACACCATTTCATTTGGATGAGGTTTTATTAGTCATTATTTTTAAAAATATAAAGTAAAATAAATATTTGTTTTAATAAATTCAGCTAACCGCACTTTTCAATTATCAACTCCTCTATTCATTCAAGTAATATATTTTATTTTAATATTAAAGACATTTTACCTACTTGCTTCAAATCTTCGTGCTTCATTTCAAATAATTCCAAATTAAATACGTTTAAAATATAAAATTTATTTATAATTTTTTATGCTTTTTCAAATTTTATACACGATTTATAAATATTCGAGTGTTTTTTTCACTTTGCTTTCATGAATTAGACGATTAGGACATCGGGTAATTGTTTCATGTGTTAGCGGTTATCTGTTTTCTAACTTAATATCAAATATGGTCAAACAAATGTTTTTACGGATGTTAAAATAAGGATTGTGTTGGTGGTAAGGCTGTGTATTCGGAGACAGAATGTGTACTGATGTTTGTTCTTTATGAGCTGTTGTGATAACTGACACATTCATTCTGATTCTTTTGAGACAATTTAGGTCATCCCTGAGACAATCCTTAGTTGAGCTTTCAGTTATCGACATCAGTTTAATGCATAATTTTATTTAGATCATCTAAACCAATTTGACTTTTGAATAATCTTTAAAAAATATTTAAAACAAATTTCATTGGTTAAATTAAATAATAATTATTTTCAAAAATATTAATTCGATTTATTTATTTAAAAATTTTAAATAATATTATTCAAATCAAAAGTTTATGCTTTTCATTCAACTCGTATGGAATCCACTTATCCTATTTTTGAGTTTTACCAATTTTGCCAAATGATTCAATATTGTTTGCTTTTGTCGAGAATTATTATTGAGGTTCCTGAATGAATTTGAAACTCTGCTGCATAGTAGCATTGATTCCAAATACATTATTGATGTTTCGCATGGTTTCTGATGTGGAGGTCCCACGTAGGAACTTGTGTTTCATAATAATTAAAATTTCTTTCTTTTCCTTTTTTTCGAAATACTGAATATTAAAACAAGTTAAAAATAATTTAAATTAATTTTTATTAATGTTTTCAATAGATAAGATATGTTAGCAATCAAACCAAAAACATTGAGCAACAAAATTTAAAGTCATTATTAAATTTAACTATTTAAATTTATTGTAATCATACCTACGAATTTCATAATTGATAACATAATATATAATTACATAGTTAATCTAGGTTTTGAAAAATATTTATTTTTGAAATATATATATTAATTGGGATATAATGCTGCTCGCCTCACCATGGTGTATCCTGGGATTCTTCCCCTTTCTAGAAATAGATTGGGGAGGTTTCCTTGATCTAACAACTCTGTCTTTCGCTAGTCCAAAGCTATGAAAACTCAAACTAGGGGTCTGGCAAGACCCGAAGTCATTAAGCTTCGGAAATGAGGATCCCTCGTTAAGGATTCCACTTGCAGTAGACTGAGGATTGGAACATGGAACGTAAGAGGCTTAACCGACGAAAATATACTAAACATCATATGTATCTTTGACAAACTTAAAGTTGATATGTGCATCCTGACCGAGACGCACTGAACAGCTGTGAAAACTGGAGGACAAATGTAAAAAAATCTGAATTAGTGAAAGTTATACTAAGATTTGTTGTGAAAATAATTCTGATTATAGTATAAGTAAAGGTTTTAAAGTCCACTTTGATGTTGTTAGTAAAAGCCAATTGCAAAAATGGTTGATTTTTAATGAAGTTATAACAAGTTTAGAAAACTTTTCCTGATAGGGAAACGAAAGGATTCTTCCATCGAAGTCAGAAAATCTATCACATATTTCAGGAAAATATTTTGCAACAACATTTAAATAATTTCGATCTGTTTTAAATGAGAACACGTGAAATATGTTATAAACTTAAACAGTTTTCGTTCTAAAGAGTTAAAATCTTGCTGACTTTTTGTCCTATTATCATATGCATATAGAAACATGTAGCACATTATGGATAAAGGAAATTATATACTTTTTGAAACAGGTTTTTGTGAATTGTTAAACTTGCTCTTCTTAAATTATATCGATACTTTACATTCAAATATAACATTTACAGTAGAAATAAGTTAATTAGGTTGAACCATTTTGATAGCAAACTGATAGAAAGAAAGAACAACAATCATTTTAAACTAATATTGTGTGATGTGATTCGTGCCGATATAACCCGTCTGGTACCAGTCGTTTCACCGTAGAGTAATGGTTTACCCATTACGGCTTCCCATGCCGCATCCCTGTTGCTTCGACCGCCGATGGTGCTCGATGTAGTGGGTGGTGAGCTTTTTTTTTTCGTGAGCTTTCACGATGCGGTCGAGTTTGGCCGCGGGGTTGCAATCATTGAGAGTGATCGAGATTCAGCCGACTGGGTTCGCGCTGAACGAGACCTTTACGTGAACGAGACATGATGATCGGTGCGTGGTGAACAACAGTAAAAAGATTATAGTAAATGGAAAAGATTCACCCACGATAATAACATTTATTCACATAACATCCGCCATTGTTCATTGTACATTACTCGATTTCCAAATTGTGTAATTTTTTTAATATTATTTAAACAACGATAATTAGTTCATAATAATAACGACGAATTTTCATTTTTTCTAAATCTCAGTTAAATTTTTTGGGTCAAAAAGCTAGCGAGCACTACACTGGATTATTTACAACTCAAACTAAATATAAAAAATATGATAAATATAAAAAAATATATGATAAATATAAAAAAATATGATAAATAAATTTGTTCTTTAAATTTTGGTCCCTTTTATCCACTTACAGTGATCGTAATTAAAGTATTGATAAGTTGATGGGTTTTTCACTTAAAAAGGATTATTAAACATTGATAGTTGTTGAGTTCAAATTATGAGACTGTAATATTATATTTAACTATTTTTAACTATAGTATGCTTGTTAATCTAACTGAAAATAAAAAACCAAAATAAAAGAAATCAAAAATATCAAAAATCAAAGTAAAAAATATATAATAATAATAACGATGATAATATTAGTTTTCGTTTTGACCGTCTCTAATTCCGAACAAATCAGAAAAGTAAGAAGAACTTCATTTTAAAGTTCTTCGAAAATTGTATCTAGATCACTTAAAGTAGGGAGATTGTTCAGTACAAAATTTATAATTCTCACTGGATTATGTTCCAATTTAGTCTATTAATATAAATATAATGAGTGTGATGTTACATAAATTGGCGAAGCTTGTCACCATCTATAAAATTAATCGAAACATGGCCCAACATAGTAAGAACTGCTTAAGTCTACTCAGTATAAGTAAATTTAAAATTTCGTGTTAACGGTGTAAAAATTACTGAGTAAAATTGACCTGCGTGAAGAACTGATCACAAATTCTTATGATCATAAATTCAATATGCAAATACCTTCTTCAACTTTATTGAAAACATTTTAATGAATTAGCCATTGTGTAACAATTACACGAACATTGCTCTTGTAAACGACATGTTCATATATCATTGTTTGTCAGATGAAGACGGTAGGTCCGTCAAAATTATTACCCAAGATTGAATAGCCTCGTACTGTTTTTAGTCATTGTTTTGATTTTTTTGAAATACTAGACTAGATTATAAAAACACTTAATTTTATAATTATTAATATATGCATTTTAATTTTTGTATTTTTATTATTTTTAGATAAAATAAAAATTGAGAAGAATGACTTGTAATTTATGTAAGTAATAAAATAAAAAAATATTATTTATTGTTTAGGTATAGTGGACACTCCCTTAAGTAAATCGGCTGAGGAACAAGTGTGATAAATATGTTTTTATTTTATTTTATATATGTATTTTAAAACTTTTCATTAGATTATAATAAATTTGTAAGTTATATGAAGTATGTAATGTGTAAACCTATGGATGTTGATCCTATAACCACTGTAAATGCTTTATCCACTCATTATATGGGTACGCGACTTTTTGGCGCCGGACTTTTTTATTTAATTTTTTTATTTAATAAAAATTTAGAACCGGTCTTTTTGTCTCTGTATTTAGTGAAGTATATTTTTAGCTGATTTTTTTTGTAACGTAACAAAGGATGTTGATTTTTTTTATATTTTATTTTAATCGCTTTAAAAATTTATTACTTATTTATATATTTATTTATCAAAAAAGTTTAGAATAATAATAAATAATTCGAAATATATTTTTGTTTATGATAACCAAATTTATTATGGCTTTAAAAATTTTTTATTCTAAAAAAATCGGCTGCAGAAAATTTTAGAGTCAAAATATATTCTTTATATACATCTTTAAATTCTTTCAAAAAATATTTAAAAAATTATGCGCCAAAAAATATCTTAAAATTCTTTCAAAAAACAATTCATAAAATTCTACGCCAAAAATATCGGTTCCCAATTTTATTAAATAAAAAAAAATAAATAAAAAAGTCTGGCTCCAAAACGTCCGGTACCAAAAAGTCTTGATTCCCTTTATTTAATATATATTTAACAAAAGAAAATATTTCATGCATATTATTTTTTATTTTTATCAACAATATGAATTTCTTTGTCACCACGGGTATCACATTTGTTAGAATCTCGTAAAAAATATTTTGAGAACGTCTTAAATAAAAATAAAAATAGTTCTTTTGATATTTCGGATATAAAATTTTAATTGATTGTGACAAGACAATTCGGTCATTTATTCTATCCCACGTATTAATTATTAATGTTAGATTTAGTTTTTAAAAATATAGTACTTGATTTTTAACTCTTTGAGTCCCGGTGTGGCATAAAATTTCCCTCCACGAAAATTTCCCACCAGCAACATAATTTTATGCATGAAATTTCCCCCAACTTGTTATATTTCTATTTTAAAGTAGATTTCTTGTGCATAACATTTCACTAACACTTTAAAATTTTTCAATTTCTTTAAATTTTCCAATCTTTAAATTGCTATTTGTCATCCAACTGCGTTTATTTTATAATCATTTCAAGAAGACATGGTAAGAAATTTTTTGACAGCAGAATTTTAAGAAAAAATTAATTTAAACTATTAGAAACGCTTAATTTATTTAATAACGTTTGAACTTGGACAATAATAATCAAGCCGTTAATGAATTTTAAAACTTCCAAAGTCACCTAACTCTACGAATAATTTAATGTTATCGAGAAAATGTATTTATATTTAACTTTATAACCATAAAAAATGGGCAAAATATCCAATATATAGTTAAACCTAAGCGGTTATATGATCTACATTCCATATAAATTGTCTCCCCAATAAAATGTTACCGTATATGGAGGGAGATAGAAAAGCGTAAAAATATTGAAAAAAGTTTTAGAATGACGACTTTTTCAAATATTTTATTCTTGTCTTTATTTTAAAAGTCATTCTTTGTACCTCAGGATGACACGAGAATATTAGAAATAAAAACCTACTTTAGATTAAAGAAACAAGGTAGAGACATTATTTGGCTAGTATTAACAACATCAATATGAGTTTTACAACATATATTAATATCACAAATGCCATCACTATTTGACATTTTTCTTGATCAATATCTTTCTGAATTCATACTAATTTTTTTCAATAAATGAAAATCTTCTAATAAAAATTATTAATTATAAAGATTCTAATTGGTTAAAATTAAATCTAAACATTTTTAAAAAAGTACATATTAAATTAATATATTAAAAATTTAAATTACATTAAAAATTAAATAAGACATTCAAAAACTATTTTAAATCTTTTTACTTTCCACTAACCCATTTGTATTATGATGATATGGACTCGAATAGATAATCTCGACTTTGAACCTTTTAATTGTATCTTTGAACAAAGCCGATTCAAATGTTTTTCCTCTATCAACATGGATTTCTTTTGGAGGTCCAAATTTCAATATCATCTGTTCAATATCACTCTACGAACTGTTTTTCATCTTGACTAGCAAATGCATTCAGGCTAATATATCTATTGAATTGGTCTACTATTGCAAGTATGTATTGATATCAGTTTATGTTTCTTTTAAATGGTCCACAAAGTACATGTATATTTTCTGGAAAGGTTCATCTGCCGATAACTTTTTATACTTTTCTATCGTTTTCGCTGTTAATGTCTTTCTTTTTTGACAAAAAATAAGTGATAGCTTTATGATCCGTTCGTAACAAAAATCTTTTCCCATACAAAAAATGTTTAAAATGTTGAGTGAAATAATAAATTACAAGCAGTTCTTTCCTTGTTGTGCAATATCCAAGTTCATGTTTATTCATTTTATGGGAACCATATGCAATTACTCTTTCTCTTCCACATATGTCTTTCTGTGATAGCACCGCTCCTATTGTATCAAAACTTGCATCTGAATCGAGTATAAAGTCTTTGGCAAAATCAGGATATGTCAAAATTGGAGTTTTAATCATTGTCTTTTAGATTTTGAAAAGCTTCATCACATTCATTAGTCCAAATCAGTTTCTTATCCTTATTTTACCACATAAGCCTTCTAAAACTTTTGCATATCTAGCGTAATCCTTTATGAATTTCCTGTAGTAATTCGTCAAACCCAAAAAGCTTCTTAGATGTTTGATACATGAAGGATTCTGAAATTTTCTAATTGCATCAATCTTTGTTATATCTGTCTCAATACCTTCTTTACTTATGACATATCCTAAAAATTTCGTTTTTTCTACCAGGAATTGACATTTCTCTGGATTTATTCTCAAGCCGGATTCTTTAAGTTTCTCGAATATGTTATGTATTCTTTGAAGATGTTCTTCTCTATATCTTTTGCAAAAATCAAAATATCATCTAAATATACGATTGCGTCTTTCCAATTCAAATCTCCCAGAACTGTCACCATTAATTCTTGAAAAGTTACTGAAGCCACTCCAATTCCAAAAGGCATTCTCTTAAAACAATATTGACCATTCTTTGTTGAAAGCGCTGTTTTAATCTGTGATTCTTCTTCTAATTCAACCTGATAATATGCATTTCCCAGATCGATTGTACTAAAATATTTTGCTCCATTCAACGTGTTTAACATGTCATTCACATTTGGCATGGGAAATGCAGGTCTTACCGTAATTTTATTCAACTGTCGAAAATCGACACATATTCGGATGTCTTGTTTCTCTTTTTTCCATACACACACCAGAGTAAAGTTCTATGCAGAACTACACTTTTCAATTATACCGTTTTCATTAAAATTTCTAATAACATCATCTAGTTTCTCTTCAATATTTTGTGGCAGTCGATAAGGTTTCACTAAGACTGGTTCTCCACGAGTTTCTATTTTGTGTTTCGTTAAGGAAGTTTTCCCAACATCCCACTTGTCAGCCATGAATATTGATTTATATTCTGTTAATAGTCTCATTAGTTGGTTGTCAGCTTCGGTGTTATTTATTTCTTTAATTTTCTTTAGTCTGTCATTATCTGTTGAAATATCTCTAATCATCCATATATCACCTGAATCTATAGTTTCCTTTAGTTTAATTCCAAATTTGTCTAAAAAGTCAACTCCTGCTATCATTTCTGGGTTGAGTTCTTTGACTACATTAAACTCAATAATTTTTATACTCCTTCAATTATTACTTTTAATTTAACAATTCCATAATTTATAAGTTCTGAATCATTTGTATATTGAATGCTTTTACTGGTTTTCTTTATCTTAACATCTTTCATACTTTTAAGTATATCTGCTTTAGCAACATTTACTTTGGCACCGGTATCCAAAAGACATTCAACATTCATATTCTTTGTATTAAATTCAATGATTGGTCTTCCATTCCATTTGTCATATCTAATATTGAGCTTTGATATTTTCAACATTTCTTCCTGTTTCAACTTTTTCGATTTTATCTGTATCTCCTTATCAAAACAGTATGTCTGAAATTCTTTACAATAACTCCACAATCGATAATAAAATTGTATTTTTTACTGTGTTTGCTACAATTACACGATTCCAATTCGCAACTTCAAAAAATGTCATTATTTAAACAACATTAATTTTTTCTTAATGAATTGTTTTTTCTTATTTAATTTTTATCAAAATTTTCTGAGAAACTTTTCTTGTTAACGATAAACTTGGACTTGGTTATTTTCTTTTTATAGTTTTACAAATTTATTGATTTTAAGTAATAATTTAGTTATCAGGGTATTTTGTAGTAATTAGCTAAATTTCTTCGCATCATAATTTCTTGTTAAAGTCAAAAATTCCTATTCTGTCGAATCAACTCTAGCAATAACAATTGATAATAGACGTTAATAATAAAAAGAAATTATTAACATTTAGTATGATTTTTCTGGAAACATTTAAAACGTATATGCCTATAAATTTATTGCATTTGATGTTTGTTTGCTGTTTCGGTTCGTTCGACTTCTGACACTCAGATTTTTGAATGCTTTTATACCTTTGTATTGTTTGGCATTTAGGAAGTGGAACTTCTATAAGTTTGTGTTGTATACTCGATATTCAATTTTCTTGACCAATATTCATTCAAAGATTTATTATCAAACTCTTCAATCCAAATTAAATTAATAAATCAATAATAAATCAATTCCATAAAATATTGAGTTTTAATTCGTAATTATTGAAATTAAATTTAAATTAAATGTTAAAATTTAAAATTCTGTCTGAATAATCCGAATACAAACTGTTAGGTTGGGAATTATCATCCATTCTAAATCAAAAAGTAAAATTTATTAACTACAACAGGTTAAATTTGTTATTTAAGCAAATTTTCATTTTTTATTTTTTTTAATTCTATTTTCCATTATTTTTTTTTAATTTCGATTATAATTCGAAATATTCAAAAACCAAAATTCTTATTTCCGAAAATTAAAAAATTAACAACAACACTCTTACACAAACAATTAAAATTTTAATCTGCCACATCGATCGAAGAGAGTTAAAAATACCAAAAAACAAAATATTTCTTACATTTCCAAAATTTTTTAATCACATAAGTTGTGAATCTTTTCGATTTCTGCTTAAATTAAAATTCCAAACCGATTCTGACCTTGTATTAAATTGTAAAACAGATTAATTTACGATAACTTTTTGTGATGATCGATATTTTATAATAAACAATTAAATGATTCATACAAAACTAATGGCCGAAATTAATAACGCATCTTGTAAATTTCTAAATAATTCAATGCCGGATAATCTTCACAATTTTAAAAAGAAAACAAAATCAATTCCACCAAAAGATTTAAACTAAAAAGGGTACATAACTTGAATCCGAGTTTCAATCTCTCGGACCATTGCGGGCCCCTGCTAACATCGACTGGTCCTCGTGGCAACTCGGGGATCGGTCGGAACAACAGATGGATTAATTATAAAAAAATACAAAATTTATAATTATTGCTTAGATATTTTAGTGTTGTGTTCTCAATTGTATTTTTTAAAATTTTAAAAAGTTTTTTTAAACAATACCTTTATTTGTATTTTTAGTTATATGATGGGATATGCATTCAATTAGGTATGATTATTTTATTTGCATAAATTTATCATCTAATTTTATAGATACGATAATTAACACGACTAAAAGTAATTCTTTTATTTATTTAATAAATTATGTATATTTTAATAAACAATTTACAATAAATACAAAACAATTAATTCTTTTAACTCATTCAAAAATCACTTTATCTTATGGTTTTTTTCACAAATTTATTAGTTACCGGTGTCACAATTTGTTCATGAAGATTTTTATTATTTTGTCGCAGTTAGTATTAAGGTACCTTACAATAGTTTACATCCTCTGTAGTTTTTGTTTCTATGCATAGGCAGATTATCGTACATAAATGTATATTCTTTATATGCATTCTTAATTCCTTCTGCACAGTGAATTCTTTATAACAAGAAAGGAATGTAGAGCTTACTGTCTTGATACTCTTCTTTCTTTTCGGATATACGTTTTCTTGTACCTCATACTCTTTCAGTTTTTCTGTTACTATGCTTTTAAGTAGATGTTTAAATTTCTTATCATGGTCAAGTAGCTCTTTTCTATTTATTACTTTCTATATTCAGTCAAGTCATCGTCTTTGACGAAGATCCAGAACATGCTGCGCGCAACACATTCTCTACTCCGTTGCTTTTTGGGGTCACTGACTCTGTAGTTATCGAAAGTCAGTTTAGAGTTTAAAAAGTCTTTTGTCTTCGTTCACCCCCTTTAACTTATAAAATATAAAACAATTCTTAGCTAGAATCATTCTTGATTTGTCAAAACAATCGATAGTTGCTTATCAGAAATTTTATCAAGTTTGGCTTTTCTACAGACCGTACGTATACAACTGTTATGGCAAGCTTATAACTGTGTAACGTCTTTCTCAGAAGTTGGCCAGCATTTGCTTCCATAATAGACTATAAGAAAAAAAACAGTTTCCTTTTTAATACCTTTAGAACGCAGTTGCATTGAATTGCGGGTTACAAATCTTTAAGCTTCTGCATTTCGCAGCGTATCCGTTAACTAATATCTCGGCTTCAGCTACCATTAATTGTCAATGTAGTTCCAAGATAATAGAATTTTATCAGCCATTCTAAGGCGACCTCACTTCACTTGACTTTTGATATTCCAGAACCTGCATCGTCATTTTGGCACATGAATTTCGTTTTAGTCTATACTATAATATTGATTGTTAGTCTATAGTCTATCTGAATTTGGAAAATGTGTTCCTCAGGTTTTTTAGATTTCTACAGGCACGATCGATATGGAATTCAATGATGCATATATTATCTACATATGCTAATATATTGACTTGCATTTCAGAATCATTGTTGTCAATGAGGGGTAACCTAACCAGCGAAAACTTTCTGTATATCCATTTTAAATGGGTTCATCGAAGACCAAGTTTTAAAAAACAAGGCCCCATGATAAATCCATGTCTGTCACGCGTTTCAATGTAAAATGGCTACTCCAAATGGAAGCAACAAAATTCTCATGAAATTAATTAATCAGGTAAAGATCTTTAACAGTTAGTCCGAAATTTTTTGAGCTTGCCCACAGGTCTTCACTATCAGAACACTATCAAAAGCCTTTTCTATATCCATGAAAATGACGTATGCTTTCTTGGATCTCTATCAAACTTCCTCCTTTATCTTTTCAAGTATACTTTTGACCTGAATTGTACTTATTTTTGGCCTGAAACCAAATTACTAGGGATCTTATCTTTCCATCTCTGGTATAATTTTTTTTACAAGAATTAGTGCCAGAACCATCTTAGTTCATTCCAAAAAGGTATACACTCATCTAATTATTCTCATCAAATCTCGAATCCATTCCCTTGAAATGTGTTACCACGATTGCGCTTCTCTTTTCGGTCGTGAATCAGTTATGATCTCTGTTACATATCATCTCAAAATATTTCCTCAGTTTTTTCAATGAGTGGTTGCTCTCCCAATTCTAAAACATTATTATTTTGTTTATCTAAAATACTCTTCCTAATAATAATCTTCCTAAGATTTTATTAGTTTTCTAACTTTCATAATTATAATACGATACAGGAAAAATACAAATAGGTATCATTTTCCTTTTGTTTTGCATCGTCAACTTGGAGCTCTTCAGTACTGATTTGAGTTCTCTGATCTTCTGAGTTACTCTTCAGATTCGTTCTGTTATTTCTCCATCGATGTTCTCAGGGAAGAGATTAAGGATCCTAAGTAGATGAAACTAGAATCCCACTCAATACCGACCTCAAGATTATGACCTGTAGTAAAGATCTTGGTATCTCCATTTAGATTATAGACTTTTGTTTTATTGATGTTAATTTTGAGTCTTATATCTATAAGCTTATTTCACACCGTGTTTAAAAGACAAAGGTCATCAGCATAATATATTCAGTTCATCACCATGAATCATCCATCTTTTTTTAATCTTCACTCATTCTGAGAGTCGATTTAATATTATTCGTTTCAAAACTGTGTCAAATACAATAATGGACATGAGCGGACCTAAGATACAATTGTCACACTCCTTAGTCTTTTGAAAGGTTTCCTTTTTTACTGAAACTCTCAAATTTCTTGTGGAAAATTTTGATGACTTCCAGCATTCTTCTCTTTACCTCTTTTCTTTTAAACATCCCCAGAGAAATTCCTTTTGGACAATATCAAATGCATTCTGTACATCAATAAAAATAACAAAAAATTATCATTTTTGTATTGCTCTTCCTCTTGCAGTTTCTGTAAGATACTGACAGTCAATTGAATTCCTCGTTTTTACTGGACTCCGATTTGTCACACATTCAGTAAATGTTTTACGATTTTGGTGATCTTGTTGGCGATAACCTGACTAGGATTTTTCCTTTATATCTAAAAGAAAATTACCCCGATATTTGTTTGGATCTTTCCGAGAGAATTCTTTCTAGTAAATTATACGCCCTCTGTTCCGAAATAATGTTTACATTTGGGATAAATCTTTCCGATTATCATGATAGATAACGATCTAGCACGTCAGGACCAACAAAAATTTCCATGGTTACAGGTCGCACTTTTTAACAACATTTATATCACTCTTTCCTTTTCTCGTTTTCGGCACTTAATAAAATAATTTTATCGTAAAACTTTCTAGTAAAGAAAATCGCAGCATTTAACACAAATTAGAAAAATTATGAACGTGCGGTATTTACTACGTTAAAACCAGATGGGTGCTTCGAGAATTTTTGCAATCATGTTCATATTGATGAGAAATGGTTCTACCTTTCGAAGGTCAAGCGTAACTATTATTTGACCATGAATGAAGCGATTCCATACAGAACATGCCAAAGCAGAAGATTCATCACGAAGGTGATGTTTATTGTAGCTGTTGCGAATCCCAGATGTGATGTTGGTTCTGAGGATTATTTTAATGGTTAGATTGGCATCTGGCCGTTTGTGTATAAAGAGGCAGCCAAAAGAAGTAGCAAGAACCGAACAAAGGGTATTTACATCAAAAAAAGTATTGAATCGATCAATGCGCAGAAATGTAAAAAAATGATTGTGCAAAATGTGCTTCCAGCGATCAGGGCAAAGCTTCGCCAATCAAATGATGTCATTTACGTTCAAGAAGACAATGCGAAAGCATATTTCAACAAAGATGATCCAGATATATTGGAAGAGGGATCAAGAGATGGGTTTTCCATTATGTTTAAAAACCAGCCACCTAATAGTCCCGACAAGAACGTATTGGATCTCGGGTTCTTCAATGTCATTCAATCCATTCAACATCAGCATTCTCCGAAGACCATTGACGAACTGATTAGCTGTGTGAGTAATGCTTTCGATAAAAAAAAGATAAACTGGACAATGTATTTTTAAGACTTTAGCAATGCATGGAAGAGACGATACTTGCGAAGGGGGGAAATAATTATAAGTTTCCGCATATCGGCAAAGCAAAACTTCGCAATAATGGTACTCTACCAGCATCTCTAACGTGCAGACCAGAAGCGATTCTCATGGCACGGCAAAATATTGATGAGCAGACCCTGTAAATATGAATACTGACCCCTCATCTTAAATAAAATATTGTAAATAATGGAGTATTAAAATTCGTTTCAATAATGATTATAAATGCTTTTCAATAATTATAATAAATGCTTTTCAGTATGATTTACTTCGTGCTGTAAAAATTTGGAACTGTAAACATTATTTTGAAACAAAAAGTCATAGTAATATGTAAACATTATTTCGGAACAGAGGGTGTATTTATTTTGACATCTCTCTAACTATCCGTTAAATCTGTCGTCTTAGTCCAACGTTTTGAAAAATTAATTAATAGTTACTCCCTATTTTTGTACGTTTCTGGGATTATTTATACCAGTTTTGTACAATATCCAACTTGCAAGTGTTGAACTCCGTGAAAATTAAATTTATAAACCATATTATCTTGCAATCCACAAGTTGCTTTTTATTTTTTAGAGGACATTTTGAACTTGGTGTCACACAAACTATTTCGACAGTACCTTAATTAGTAAAAATACTATTCTTAAATGTCCTGAATCCTTCCAAATATGGTGCTTTAATGATTTGTTTGTGCTTTTCAATATTTATTACATTTCAACCCTTTGCAATCTTATGTTTTTTAAGAATAACAATTTAGCATACAGAAATTTGTTCCTACAGCGTCATCTAATAATATTTAAACCGTAATCTTAAAAATTGGAAGATAAATTCCCAACTCTGTGAATTAAGTCCTTTATCGTACACTTTTAATATGTTTCTTCACAGCAATTCTTTTCTCCTGTCTAGAGACATGCATCTGTTGTCTTTCTATATAACTCAGTTTAACATCTCCAATTTGCTCTATTGACAAGATTATAAACTTGGTTCATTCTCAAGAGACTTCAAAACAAATTTATCATTTTGGTTCTTGATATTTTTTAAATAATCATTTGTATATAGCTTTTTGTAAGTGATAATAAAGTTTTCAACTAAGAAAAAATAGATTGATAATAACAGTAATTTAAGTCAACAAAGTAATCATCATTTACTTACTTTTGTCCTAGATCTCCTAAATAATGATGTTAAAATTGATAAAATTTCGCCGTCCTTGGAGACGATTGAATCATCAGGAAATATGTTGGTTTAATTTTCATTTGTTAATTTTCTTTGTCGAAATTTGTTTTTTTAATTGAAATTTGTTTCTTACCATATATTTCGGTGTATAAGCAGACTTACCGATAAGAGCGACCCCAAACTTCTATGCAAAATTTCTTCATTTAACCTCATACCTTAGGTATTTTCTGTTTTGCTTACCTTGATCTTAAAAATAAAGAAACCATGAAAAGGTGAAGCTAACACACACAGAAACCGTTAAGTTTTGCGAGCCGCTCAGCTGATCCGATTATTTACAATTTACAAATGCATTTTATTGTGAAATTATCAGGTAAGTATGATTTTATTAACTTACAAGTGTAATATTATAGTGTGAATTGTTTCATATGTAAATTTTTACATTGATAGTTATTGCAATGAGTATTTTATCAGCTTTGGTTAGGTAATTATACCTAGTTAAATTTACCGATAAGTCACAAAATTAAAGGTTTAATTTATGTAACTGTTAGATACGATGACCCCCATTTTTTGGGACAATTATTTAGTGGTAAAGGCTCGTCTTACACACCGAAATATACGGTATGTATTATTTTATATATTAAAAAAGTATTTGTTTTGTATTTCCATACTAACTTTGAAAAGATTTTCACCTCATTATTGATTTTATTTTTTAATATTTCTACAAAAAAATTTCTTTCAATTTGAATTTTTTATTTAAAATTCTTTTAGAATTGGAATATTGAATGACCTTATGAAAATACGTTAGGTAACCCCCTACCCCCACAAGGTCGTCATCCAGACATACGGGAATCATTTCACATTATAACTGCTTTAATAGAGGGAAATGGTTTTGTTAAAAATAAATTTCTTTCATACAAATATTTATTTAATTTCCCAAATTGAGACAA
>MQRK01233767.1:7049-17204 GCA_001938485.1 Girardia tigrina | reverse complement strand
ATGAGACACTACATAATTACTCAATATTATGACATCATTGCCTAACCATTGACCTACTTTTTGCATTGTGCACTATCCGTTTTCTGAAATCCGCATTTCATACTTGTACACCTAATATTGGAAAATAATTACATTTGATAATTATTAATTTATCTAAAAAACATTTAATTCTTCAATCTAAGAACAACACTTAATTTATATATCATTGAACTCCTTTTAACAAAATAAAAGTTTTAAATATTTTAATGTGTACCTTTCTTAATAACAAAAATTAAAAAAAAACTTTTGTCATTTAGAGAGGTTTTACTGTAGCTCTTAACTATTTAGTGTTTTTAATACGTTATTATTTTAGATCATAAAGATTCCGAAATAGAGAATTTGAAAAATAAATTATCTGAAAAAGGTTATTTTATCATTATTTGATCTAAAATGAACTAAAACCCTAAAGCCATATTTATTTGAATTTCTTGTATAACATTATCGGACACCATAATAAGACATCAAAAATTTATTAGCTATTTAGTTGAAACATTATTAAATAATTAGTGAAAATTTTATTAAGTAATTGGGGAATTTTATCATTAATTCGGTGGAAATTTTATTAAATAATTAGTGTCAATGTGGATTGAAAATAGGAATTGTCGAAACAACCTGCTCATTAAACGATCCCTGCTCGTTCAGCAACACAAAAAGTACAATCGTACATAGAATATGGAAAAAATAAAAACATGACTATCGCGTTTTTTAGACCTTAGATTTAAATCTATAGAATAATAATAGACATGTCTATATTAATTTCGATTTATTCAAAGAAAACAAGTAATTACAATAAATACACAACACAATACAAGATAAAAGGAAAATAATATTTAAAAAAACACAACAATAACTTCAAAAATTTTCTTTCGTCAAAAGCCGGGTCAAAATTGTCTCATTTAATTACGAAACCCCTCAAAATTTTTGTTAATCTCCTTCCAATTAAGAAACACGGCTTCAATATCACTCTTCATTTCATCATTACTATTTGCAATTGGTAAATCATAATTACAAGATTTTAAAAGACTAAAAATCTCTTCGATGGGGTTTAGTTATGGCGAATAAATTGGATTGTAATCCCATTTTACACTGCTAGTGTTAGTTTCCTCGTAGAACTACCGTAACGATTGTGGTACTGGACCCATATATTATAGATTTTATCATATTTGTACCAATTTGAGAGCGTCATGATCAGTGCTTTACTAGTAACAATCAAATTATCTGTTTATTTTAAATAATGAAAACGTTTGTTTTTTCCAAAATTTTATTCTTGGCAAGGCGAACAAATCTTTTTTTCGGTACGAAACTTTTCAAGAATAAATCACAAATCTCGTTCATCAAAATAAATAAACACTGACAAAATTCAAAATATCTCGTTCATATTCTTTTCAATCAACAAAATAATCTGAAATATCACGAATTTCAGTTGATAAAATATTATTGATAAGATTTTAAATAGAATATAAAATAAATTTTAATCACGCGGAAAAATCAAAAATGTAAATTGTGAATACAAATCTCTTTCTACCGAGCATGAATGCTCGGAAATTCAAAACACCCAACTGGCTTTATGATTCGACTTGTAAAAGTCAATCCGAACCAAGACCTTTTTAGTCGCATTGCATATTAATTTTTTTAATAATTTATTTTAGATTAATTATTTTTTTAAAAAGCCAAGCTAAATAATTCAGCTAAATAATAATTATCATTTAAACATTTAATAAGATTTTGATCAAATAAACGATAATTTTTAGTTCTTGAAATAGCGATCGGTCTTTCAATTTTTGAAGAGAGTATAAATAGTAATGATAATTCACTCAGTATAAAAATCTCGTTTTCAAATTTAAAAGCAGCTAAAAACCAGTAATTTTTCACATCCAGAGATTTTCTGAAATTCACATCATCTATTTGTAATATTTTGTTTCCTTTAAATACGTTTTTCAATTGAATCACTCAAAAAGATGGAACTATTACAAGTTCCGCCCAAAATGTTGCGTTCGAGGAATTACAAACGAGAGACGCTCTCACAGAACCTGCAACATCAAATCAACACAAGCTGGTAAACAGAAATATCGAAACTCACTTAGAAAGTAGAGCAAGTAAATCTGAATCGCAGCGAATCTGCCGGAGGATCAATTAAAAAAGAAATCTAAAATAAAAAATTTATTAATTTGTTACTTAAATTAGTAGGTACGTTAATTAATTAAAATAAGTCCGTGATTGATGGTTTAATAAGTCGATGATTAATAATTGGATTAATAATCTTCATGACACCCACAATAACCTCGTCAACTGGCAGGTACATCTCACAGAAGATGCTGCAGTTGGCATCAGACAGTTGTCTGAATCACAGAAATATTGTTTGAAATATCCCGAGCACCCTAGTAATCTACATTCCAAATCAGTATAAATTCTGATTTAGAAATTAGTTCATTCACAATCACCCAGATAACTTTCACGAATACTACTTTACAAAAGACATCAGATAAAGAGACGTTCAGACTAGCAAATGAAAGGAAAACTGAGAAAGACAAGACAAATCGTAGCCCAATAACATGAGATCCGGATGAGACCGAAAATCGTTATCTCTGAAATCTAATCATAAGATACGAAATATGTCTTCGCTGCATTTCACTATTTATATATTGTTTATCTCTTTTTATATAGTTTTAACAATATTACTTTCTCACTCTAAATATATTTTATTCAATAATGTTTCTAATTTTTGTTCTTCCTTTATTATCTTTGTTATCAATAACTTAATAATATCTTATAATTCATTTCGTTTATCAACATTTTAGTTTAATCTTCATAGTTTTATATTTTATCCCTATAGAGATTATAATAACACCAAATGTTATTATTTTTATTTCTTTTATATTTATATCACATGGGTGATATTTTTTATTTATTTAATATACAATGGGGTGGTTTTAATTACATATTGAGAAAAAAGATATGAAATATAGAGAATAATTTATTGCAATAGGAAGTTGTAACTTTCTTAGCACGCAAAAGTTCTTTCACATGGTTGTACATGCTATCAGATTAACCATAACAAAAGTTACGTATGGCAGAGAAGAAAACACCATATTTCCTGAGATTTTTCCCACAATACTTCCTTGGGATTGTTTCATTTTCGATTTTCTTGTTTCAACAGGTTCCCGACTGTCTCTATCAGATTCATGTCTAGGCTGTTTACAGACGAAAACAATTCGGTTACTCCATTGTCCTACAAGTATGATCGCGTTTTTCTTGAAGTGTGGCACGGGGCGTGGTCTTGTTGGAAGATTCACTCATCAGTACCATACCAGTTTGCATGTGGAAGAAGACAGGAGTCAAAGACTTGACAGTATTTTTCGGATGCCATTGATCTAGGTCCTCTGCTGGAGATGCCTCTCCAGATCATCATTCGAGGGGGATATGCTTGCCGACTTTGCACATGGTCTTGTTGCATTGGCTCTCCATCACTTTTTCGAACAAATTGGCTCCTGGGGCGACCTTCTTTCATTATTGTCTCATCAGTGAAATTGGAAGGAAACCAGATCAAGAAAAGATGCTCCATGTAATAAGAATAATTGTATTTCATTACTGTACTCTACAGTATTTATCTTGCTCCATTTCTCTGATGTCCATTGCACATGTTGCTTTGTCCACTGAAATTGTTGTACCATCATTCGATTTGTAGACAATGGAACCATCTTTGGTCGACATGCGAGTCGTCCTGCATGCTACAAATACTCTCGAATTTGAAGTGTAGGCTCACCAATCGTTTCTTTCGTTTCAACTGATGTCATTTACAGATCCATCTTGCTGATTATGATAATGCGATTTGAAAGTCACTCTCCAATGAGTTTCTTTCTACCACCCTGGCCTTTCTTCTGATTTGCAATGGTTCCTGTCTGTTGATGTTGTTTTAGCAGACAAGACACTGCAGATTGGTAACAGCCCATAGTTGCAGCAATTTCCACTTGTGTTTGGAATGTATAGGTAGCCAAAGTCATGATCTGCCTGCGTTGTACAGTAGTCATGTCCCTGATAATGGCAATTCTTGGAATTCGTAGAAAAATCTAAAAATAGAATTATGATGTCATTTTGGCACCTTTTACAATCGAATTGTTTAATTAATGTAAACTGCAAGTAGAAACATTGACTTAATTATTTTTACAACACATTGACCAAAAAGGTTGGCATTACTTTCACCGAAATTTTTTTCAGCGAAATTTTTTTCACCTAAATTTTTTTCAACGAAAATTTTTTCATCGAAAAATGTAAAATCTTTTTGAATTTACTTCGAAATATTCATATTAGAGATTATAAATCATGATAAATATATTTTATTAGTATATTGACCTGACAAAATATTTAATCAAAATTTTTTTTCTTTGATATATATTTATTATAATAATTTAATTTTAAATATTAATATTATTTAATATCTTTTAATATCACTTATTTGTAATACTCCTCACTCTCCAAAGTATATTATTTACTTATTTATTAAATTTATTTTTAATTACCTTATTTATATTTATAAATTTTTCGAGCCAGCCAGTTGATTCTTTAAAATTATTATATTTATCAGAATTATATTTCTGATAACCTGAATATTTCGCCATAACCTGAAAATATTTATCATTAACACGAAGACCTTTCTCATTTAAATCCTTTATCCATTTTACGAACTCATTTTCTAATTCTCCAATTTCAGTGTTTCGGCCCCCAACTTACTTAAAGTGTAAATTTTCAAACATATTACTAATAAAATTTTATTTTTATCAAATAATTGAACCGACGTATTAAATTTTAAACATATTATTTCAATAGAGATAAATATTAGCAATAAATTCTTAAAAAAGCTTTGAAAAATATTAGAGTTTCTTTCCAATATTACGCCCTGAACTTTTTATTCGAATTGTGTTATCTTTCGCTTTTATTAATCATTAATTATATATATTTGCAAAAATTATTGTTTTATTATATATCACTGAGTTTACCGTTATTGTGTACTTAGAGATCTATCCGAATTTTCGGCTAGGCCTCTAGTGCATTAATGCACTTATCATAAATACTTTTTCAATCTTTTTAGAAATAATTATTATTTAATTATTAATTTAGAAAAAAATTATTGTAATAATTTAATTTTCATTATTAATATTATTTAATCTTCATTTTAGAATTAATTCTTGAGATGGTCACTGAATATATTAAAAGTAAGAGAGATGAAGACAAGCTTACACATAATGGATTTGTTTTCAAATATGAAAAGGCATTTAATGGTAGAAAATAATGGAAATGTGAACAATATCAAAAGTTCAAATGTTCAGCAAGAGTCATTGGGACTTATGATGGACAGCAAATATTAAAGAAAGAACACAATCATGCTGGAAATTCAGCTAAGGTAGAAGCTGCTAAGGTTGTAAATGGGATAAAAAAATGATCGAATATATCTAGAGATGCTCCTATTTCAGTTGTCACAACAAGCACTCTATCTGTAGACACGTTTAATGCACTTAAGCTACCCAGTACTGAGAATTTAAGATCACTTGTTACTCAGACAAGAAAGAAGGTCAGTACTGAGCCTTTTATTCCTCATTCAGTGTCAGAATTGATAATTCCGCATGAATTCAAGTTAAGCCTTAGTGGAGAAACATTTCTGTTCTATGATTCTGGAAACAACTTAGATAGAATTCTTATATTCTCGACTGAAAGAAACCTTTATTTATTCCGTATTTATGATGATATTTATGCTGATGGAACTTTCAAATGTTGTCCGAGCATTTTTTCTCAACTTTATACCTTTCATAGATTAAATTATAACGTCTCCATTCCACTTATATATGCTTTTCTTCCTAATAAGAGTATTTCGACTTATAAACATTTACTGAGTAAAATTAAGGAGTTAGTACCCGAAATGAACCCAAGATCAATATTGACAGATTTTGAGAAAGCTATGATTGCTTCTTTTATTATCATTTTTCTAAATGCAGCTCATCTTGGTAGTTTCTTTCACTTTACCCAGTGTATTTGGCGTAAAATCAAATAAATTGGGTTGGCTTCAAAATACTCTGAGGACTATATCTTTGCTTCAAATCTGCGCCTACTTGTGGCATTAGCATTCGTTCCATCGAATAACGTAGTTGAATATTATGAATTTCTTCACGATGAAGTTGCTTTCGGAGAAGAAGTAACTCCTTTATTGGATTATTTTGAAGACATTTTTATTGGAAGACTTCTGAGAGCTGTGGGAAGAAGAGATCCCCTATTTAGTATTGAGATGCGGAATGTATTTGAGTCAATTAATAAAGATCTTCCTAAAACGAATAATTCAATCGAGGGTTGGCACAGAGGATTTAATGAAACATTAGCAGCACACCATCCAAGTATATGGAAGTTTATCAATGCACTTAAGGATAATCAAAGCTACAATGAGCTCAGAATATCACAGTACAATGCAGGATTTTCAGGGCCAAGTTATAATTCTAGTTATGAAAGAATTAATAACAGAATCAAGAGGATTGTCTCAGGTTGGTCTCACAATTGCTATAAGAAAAATTACTTACAGGGTGTGTTATAAGTTCCTATGAATAGAACAACTTAAAGCAATAAGTTAAAAAAATTTTTTGAACACCACATGATTGCAGGAATCAAATGTCATATGGCTCTTCCTGTAAACCGTCATGTGCAACACAGAGGTGGAGACGCCAGTAGGTACGCGTGTTGATTCATTCCAGTAGATTTCGAGGGAAGTCAAGAAATGCAGCTGTAATAGCTTCTTTCAGCTCGTCGACATTGGCAGCTTTGTGAGCCAATATATTTGGTTTGAGAATGTCCCACAGGACATTATTGCAGGAGGTCAAATCAAGACTCCTTGGAGGCCAAGGTGTTGGTCCGTATTTGCCAACCCATCTGTCCTGAAAAGTCTGCTGAAGGAAGTCTCTTGTTGCGTGAGCCATGTGAGCAGGAGCGTCATCCTGCTGGAAGACGAATTTTGACTTTATCATGTCGATGTAAGACGCAGATGTAATAAATCCATGTGTAAAGAACGGTCCTATCAAATGTGAAGTTGAAATGGCAGCCCAAACCATTACAGATGGTGGGTTCTGCTGCATTTGTTCCCAAAAATAAGGGTTTTTCTTGTACCAAAACGACATCATAATTTGACCTCGACCTTCTGCGTAAACGGCACATTTATCTGTGAAGAAAAGCTTGCTGCGTCTTGTGTTGTTGTCATGTTTCGCCAAGATCTGCTAGCAACACTGCACACGAGTGAAATAATCTTCCTCACTGAGGTACTGCACCTTCGTTGGCCTCCAGCACTTGCAACCCAGATCTTCTTTTATTATGCGGTAAAGTGTCTTTGCAGGGATATCCAGTTCTTCAGCTCGCTTCCGTATAGACAAACATGGTTTCATTTCTAATGACTGTTCCACATTGTCTTGTTCATCACCTCGTTCCCTGGGACGCCCACCTCGAGGTAAATCCAGAATGGAACCTGTCTGAAATAATTTTTTTCCCATGTCTGAATAGCGCTGGTATCTGGAGGCTTGTCTTCAATTTTTTTCCTTAATTTTCTCTTCATATTCTTCACTCCAGTCACAGTACTGCCATATTTGCGGTACCTTAATGCAGCCATTAAACGATATTCCAAAGAGTAAGGACTACTATCAGTCATTTTGCAAAACAAAATTTGAATTAATGATATGATGAAATAATGCATATAAACAAAGGTTTATGGTTTACGGTAAATTACAAAATTACAATTTATAAAAAATTTATTTAAGTAATCTACAAGTACATAATTAATTATTCAAATTATCTAATAACATAGATTCCAATATTTTAGTTTCATTTAACTCGTAGGGACTTATGACACACCCTGTATTTGGAATTGTGTCCAATATAAATTATTAAGTCTTACTTTTGTTTTCTAATAATGTTTTAATTTTTATTTCTATAAATTATTTTTTATGCATTTCAAAGAAATATATTCTGGTGAAAATATTTTTAATTTAACGTAGTAATATGTAAGGGTTTCCGGATATATTTAATAATTGTTGCAATAAATTTAACAACCATTTTTGATTTATTTCGATGAAATTCGTTATGGTATATAATATGTTATCGATTAATGGTTTAATTTTAATGGTTATAAATTGTTTTTTATGTATTTCATTTTGTCGAAAGAATAAAAAAAATTTTGATGAAAAAAATTTGAGTGAAAGTATTTTTCAATGAAAAAAAATTCGATGAAAATCATTTCGGTGAAAGTCAATTCGGCGAAAAGATTTTCGATGAAAGTTATATATACCGACCAAAAATGTTATAATATATAGATTTTCAAGATTATGCAACTAACCCACCCCAATTATAAAATATTGTATTAAATATTTAAAATCATATTTTATAATATATTGTAATCTCATAGCAATTACATTTTGCTATATGATATTTTAAAATAAATATAAAATAAAATTAGAATACGAGGAAAAGAGACCGCATAAAATTAAAAAAATCAAGTAAAAATTAGAAAAAATATTTAATTCAAGTGTCTCAAAAATAGATAAGACATAATACAAATAAGACATCTATCTTTTCACTTTGAAATCTGAAATTCGATTAAAACAATACAAAATTTATATTTATTTTTTAAAAAACAAATTTACGATTTCATAAATATTTTTAATAATGGTTGTGACAAACAAAAAATAGGAAATATTATAACATCTCTTCTGCGTATTAACTAAATTTTAAATATTTATATTGATTAGAGAGTGAAAATAAAAAATTGCAGAAGGAAGTAAAGCAATCAAAAAAGAAATTAGAAGAAGGTAAAAATTTTTTAACGTAAATAGTGGTAATGTTTTTCATTTTACTGTTTTTTTAAATAATGAAGGTTATCTTTTCTTAAATTTAATGAAAAAAAAATTTAAACTTTAGTTTAAAATTTTTATTTCGACTTTATATTCATCAGGAATTTAGAAATGTCATGGAAAATGTTTGAAAATAATGTTAAAATAAAATTTAGAAATTTATAAAATATATAATTTCTAATAATAATAATAATAATAATAGAAATTTTACAGATAATAAAATTTGACGAAACAATTAAATATTCGATAATTTTAGGATAATTAAGAATTTATAAAATTTTATATAAGATGTATTTACTTTATGAATATAGTGCTTCACACGAAACACATGTACATGTTAGAAAAGACAAAATGTTATAATCTTTACGTACGTATTTGATTCAAATCACAATGAAGAAGATACAACTGTCAGAATAGACTAAATTTTTGTTCAAATTACAAGACATTAATCTAAAAGATTTTTAACGAAGGGAGATAAAATTTTACATATACGAGAATGCATAAATTGATACAATCTTCTGCAAAAACTTGGAGTGACAATGGTTTCCTTGTCACAAAGAATAGATTGATGCAATGACTAACTATTTATTAAATCTTGCATTTTACGAATATTCGCTTCATCAATGTCCATTTATTTATGATTGGATTGAGATCGTGACTTAACACAGACTAATTGCACGAAAGAATACCTTCTCTTTGGAGAAAATATCTTTTAAGAGATTTTTTGTGAGATGTAGCGTTATCGTATTGAAAAATAGTTTTACAGTTTAGTTAAGGACTGAGTGTGACAAATATTAATAAATTTTAATCTTTATAACGGCAACATAAATTCACAAATTATAAAAAAATAATCAAGTAGGCTTAATTAAAAAGTAGGTTTAAATAAATCCAAATGAAATTCATTTTAGTATTCATTTTTTTTAATTTCATTTTTCATGAATATGTCGTCAGAAACAGGAAGTCACGAATTAATTATTCGTTTATTTCAAGAAAATCCATAATCAAGTCAGAAAACAGTTTCTAACATTATTAAAAACTTCAATGAGAACTTGAACGTTTTTAAAAAAATTGGTCCGGGAAGAAGAAAGGCTCTTTCGTGTTTGTGAAGAAAGTAAAAGCTATGTTAGAGAGAAATCCTCGTCTATAAAATTGAAAAATGGCGGTAAACGCAAATTGTAACGAGAAAAAAGTTCGGAAAATTTAACAGTTTGTGGGTTTAAAAATGTATACAGTACAAACAGTACCA
>MQRK01233766.1:0-11017 GCA_001938485.1 Girardia tigrina | reverse complement strand
CTTTAAGAAATCGAATAAATCTATTTGTTCAATCTCACAAATAACGTCGATAGGAAGACTAAGTTCTCTTTGTATTTAGATTTATTTTTAACCGTTTCAATGTCGGAGTTGGCATACTTTTTTTTTGGTTTTTTTATTGTTTTCTCATTTTGGATTTTGAATGCAGCATGACAATTATACAAGGATTCATATAAAACATTCAGTAGACATAAGTCACATACAGTAAGTAAAATAACGTTCATAAATAATACATAATAAAAGAATGTAAGTGTTGTACAATAATAAAGATAGCGAAACGTGCGAAAAAAAATCTACATGACCACAGTAAAACATAAATCTTTAAAAGAAAATGAAAGTCGAGAAATGCATACATATAAAATATTGAACATTGTCTATTTACAGAAAAGGGGTATCACACTAAGTAAAAGACCGGAATCAATATTAGAGATCATCTGAAATTCTACGGTCATCAAATGAGAAAACAAGCACTAGCAGAGGTTATAAATTGAGGGAAGAGTGGAAGAAGAAAGACCAGAGGCAATGAACAGACGATTTAAAAGAATGGAGTGGAGTGAGTATGGAATGTCTGAGAAGAGGCTTCAAAAGATGGTACAACGTTAAAACATCGAAAAAAAGTTTTAGTAAACATTAAATGATGTATTAATAAATAATGCTTCAGTGAAAGAATGAATAAATAAATTAATGAAATTTCTAAATATATTTAAAATGTTATTTTGATCACCGAAAATGAAAATGAACTCACCCATTATTGAGTTCGAATTCAGAATTGGTATGTTCAGTTTTTCATTGCATTTATGGCATGCAAGAACACGTTTTTTTAATTATATTCCATGAACTTAAAATGCCATTGAAGGATGTCACAATTCATTCAGTAAATTGAATCCAACACTTAAATTTTTTATACAGAGAGTAAAATTCGCTGAAAGATCGTGTTTTCAAAAATTCCTTATGATGACGAACGGTGAAACCATTATGAGAAAAAAGAAATATGAGGTTTTTAACGAAAAATTAATAGCTTTTTTAATAGATCGAGCCAATAGAAATCGAGAAACATATATTGGAATTGGTTGGTTTTATTTATTATTAATAATTATTAAATAAGCCGACAGGTAGTCCTGGACAATTATAGCTTATTCAAGATAATTGCTTAAAGATCCTCCTCGAAATCTCCTGCATATCCGATGCACGAAACATTCGAGCGGAAACGGTATTATGGAACATAGTGACTGTATGGTTAAGAGGAAAGTTAGTGGGAGCGGTAGACAAGTGATTGAAATTATCATATGGTATAACGTGAAGCCAAATACGAACAGCGTGATCCTGGCATTAATCATTTTCAGTCAAAAGAGAACGTTGCTGCTATCAAAAGTATTTGCTCAGGTCAGCTGTAAACAATAATGAATCGAAAGCTGAGAATTGGAAATGATAAATTTGTTAAGCCGGGAAAGCCTTCATCACAGCAATTTGAGGTTTACGGAACACCCTACCCCAAGCCAAATTCGCCAGGTGAATCCAATGATGATGATCGAGTCCAAAGTAAAGAACAGCTTGAACGATACAGCCGATGCAGAGAGAATCCGTCACCTTGCATGAGACGAGATTGATAAGAATGAGATCTATAAACCTGATTATCAGCTGATGCAATCAAACAACATTGCGTCGACCAGCGTGGTTAGATTATTTTTGAGTGTAGGCACACAAACCTTAGATATCTTTAGAGTTCCCCTTTGTCCAAGCATTGTATTTAAATGTACCTCGAGGACAATGGTGTGTAAAGTAATGTTGTCTGAATATTGATTATTTACTGGCCCTCGAATTGGATGTTTGTAATAAAACTTTTTAAATCTCATTAAATAATCAATTATGAAGCTGATGATGATCATGATGATTACATTTTAATATTACATTTAAATAAAATTTCTCTCAGTTGCTTGTGACTTCATCTTAAAGTAATGCATTCATATCTGTCGACACAAGTGGTGAATTTCTGAACATACACAAATCATCACGACTTCTTTCCGAATCTCAGACAGAAGTAAAATCTCATAATTTATACAAATAAATATGACTTAAAAAAATATATTAAAATAATCTACATCAAAATATAAAAGTCAATCGTATCTGCTAATGCAGTTAAAAGACAGGTAGGGAAGAAAAGTCTTTGATATAAGATTCTGTCATTCCACAAAACATATTCTTGGCCTTTAAATGTTCTCTTTTTATGTATCGATATTTCCTTCCTTAAGATCGGCATTCCATTTGAATATCATAGAGAGATTCTGGACGTCTCGAAGATGTAACCTTCCTCACACCCCTCCAATTTTTGAAGAATAGATTGGCGTATTAATAAGGGATCAATCACTGCTTCTTTCACGGTGATCCCTGGTCAATATTGCTGTTCACATTAACTATTTATTGGATTCCTTCTTTAGATTACTTATCCGTTTCCTTGATTTACTAAATAGAAAATCATCAGATCTTTCTTCAAACATAACTTTAATAATTCACAAAAATTAAATTATACAAATAAAGGAAGGCTCCTACAGTTGCCGATGGAGTGCAAGATTATTTATTAATATAAAATTCAGCATTTCGAAAATCGGAAAGTTACCTAGCGATACTATTACCTACAATACTATTAAAGCCCCCTGATTTATCATCTTGTTTAAGTGTCGCCAGTTATAATGATACTAAAAAGTGTCAATTAGCCACGGTCTACTGAAAAAGTTAATAAAAAGGAACATTATAACTGAATTCTTTCAATTTTTGTAGTGATATGTTTAGAAAAGTTTGTCCTTTCTGATTCATGTAAAACATCTGTCACTAATTTATGTAGACGGGGACGTGTGGTACACTAGTAAAATTCCCGTGACTGCGTCTTGATAAAATTAAATCGTTTGGAACACGGATTTTGAGGGCTTAATTATAATGTTTCTTGAATTAAAATTTCAAAAATGATCGATTGTTTCACCCTAAATTGAATAGCATTGGGACGCCTCTGTACAATTGAGGAATTTAGGTTCGCGATATCAGTAAAGTTGCTTCTCTTTACTGGAAGTAAACTTTCGTAAATTTTTACTGTGAGGTACTGAGAGTCTCCAAATGTGTCACTAGATACAAACAAAAATTAAAAGAATAAAGACAGGTGTTCAAACAAAATTTCGAATTTCTTATCATATCTAACGTAAAATAAAATTTATCATATTGAGTAAGTAACAATTACTATCTATTAGATTAGTTGCCATATAAATTTTGTCGGGTGCATAGCGGGCGTATACGACCGATGTGGCAATCAAACTGCTTTTAATATAATAAAGCTTATATATATATATATATATATATATATAACATAATAAAAGTCTTTTGCTTCAAAGAGAGGTAAATTGATTATGAAATGTTTGATTAATGTTGTGTTTTTCTATTTTCAATCACATCATCGAACGTGATATTCAGTTGAGGATAGCTACTGAAACCACTAACAAATAGTTCAAGGGAAGACATCGTTAATTTGTTTCATAACTAAAGCGTTTCGAAATCGACAACGAAGTGTCGGAAATGTTTATTTGAAACTAATTGAAGTAATAAGTCCAATGTTTCAGATAAATAAAACGCATGGAGAACTCTCATCAAAGACTGCCGTAAATATAAATTTTATTCACCTTCAACAAATGGAAACTATTTTGACAATTACTGTAGTGACCAAGTCACTAATATATATATATGAAAAGATAACTTACTCAAAATTGATTAAATGAAATCATTCAATAAAAAGTCTTGGCGGTAAATTCAACAAGGAAAATTAAACAGAAATCCTCTAATTGTGACAAGCTAAATTTCCTCTCAATCTTCGTCATTTGAATATTCGTGCGAATATCAAACGAGTCCGTCACTCGCTATTCCCTGTCAATCGTCGTCTAATTCAAATAACTAAATCAACAAATCCAAAACAAAATTCTCTATCTCAAGTGTCTTTCTTTGTCAAATCTCGTTGGTGATCCGAATCATTATCTTGTCAAGAATTACTCAAATAAGACATTAGATTATTTGGATTGTATATCAACTGTCTTTTATGATTGATTTCCTGTTAGTTTATTATATTGTTAAATTAAATTCATTACAGTGTTATTAATAATTATATCCACTTTATTAATAATTATATCCATTTTATTAAAAATTATAATATTTTTAGATATATAGTATTAATTCATTTTGTTTCAAAAATATATGCTTTTTTTTATTTTTTGTCTTTTTTATTCATATTTTTGGTCTTATAACCTTTATGACAGATCCTCAGTGAGAGAGAGCAACATAAACTACAATATTATTTCAACTGAGTTATTTGTGGTCTGGAAATGTCATCAAAATTGAATTCAGTTATTTTAATATATATGCATATATTTTTGCTTTTAATATATATGCTTTTTTTAATATTTTTCACTAGTTTTTAATAAAAGTAATACTTTATGTATTTGAATTAAGGAAATCATTTAAAAATTCATCCCAATATGGAAAATTATAACAACATCAACAATGTCACAGTTTCTGATCAAAGGTTAAGGGCTAGGAAGAAAAGAATCACATTAACTTTAGAAAAGCTAAACCTAATTGAAACCATGGATGAAAAGGGCGACTCGGTATCAATCATATCAGAGCGATTAAACTTATCAAAATCAACTGTATGTAAAAAGTTAGAAAAAATTTATTTCTGGAAGGAGCAAGGTAAAAAGGTATCTGTGTTGATCAAAAAACCTGGCCCAAAGGTAATGGAAGCCAATGAAAAGATATAGTTCAGGAAGATAATGAATTGACACAGCAAGGAATGGTTTTCAAACTGAAAGAAAGTGGTATCTTTGTGTCTCAGGCGACTGTATCAAACTGCCTCAAAAAATTAGATATCACCAGAAAACGTTTAAAGTTACGTTCATGTGTTGTATTAAATTATGAACTGATACACAAAAGAAAGATTTATGCAAGAGAGTTTCTAAGCGCTTGTTTTTCTTGGACGAAACAGGCTTTAATCTCCATATCTCTAAGTCATATGAATATTCTCCTAAAAACGTTGATGCGATAAGACATGTCCCTTCAAACCGTGGAAGAAATCTTTCTTTGTTAGCAATAATTTCAGATGTCAAAGTGATGAATTACAAGTTGTTACAATACCGAAATTTTTTTAGCTTTTCTTAATGATTGTTTTTTACAAAATATTTTTGAGCCAAATTCGATTTTAATCAGGGACAATGTGCAGTTTCACCATTCTGATATTGTAAAGAGGTTTTTACAAGAAAGGAACATTAATTTTAAATATCTTCCTGCATATAGCCCTTCTCTAAATCCTATTGAAGAAGTCTTTAGTGCTCTCAAAGCAAGATACACCTCTTACAGACCAAGGCCAACATCTATAAATGAGATGTGGGAATTATTGAACACTCTAATTTCCTTCATGAACGACATTGATTCGTTTAATTTCCAAAATTTATATTTTCATATGCACGAATTTGTCAGAAAAGCATACAATTGAGAGCAATTTTAAATAAAATCTTACATGATTTTTTTGTTTCTATTTTAATATACTTGTAAAATTTTGTATGGTATATCGTACATAAGAGACTTTTACTTAAACCTAGTGAAAAATATTAGAAGTATGGCTTAAAAGCATATATTTTTGAAACAAAAATGAATTAATACTATATATCTAAAAATATTATAATTTTTAATAAAATGGATATAATTATTAATAAAGTGGATATAATTATTAATAACCCTGTAAATAATTTTTTTATATTTATTTATTTATTGATATTATTTTACGTTAATAGACCTCATTGAAACGTCAGTTTCAGTTAGTTCTTTTACAATTACCAAATTTCATTGTTAAATTAGTTGACAGTAACTTGTCGGTGTTAAAATGAATGAATCAAGACTGTAAAGAAAGGCCTAATAAAACGCAATTCAAAAACTGAAAGTATACTGAGCGACAAATTTTTTAACACACATAAACTTTAATTTATATCATAATGATATGTACAAATATTAAAATTTTTATGTGTTATTTTAAATTTTAAGGTTTAGAAAAAGTAAATAAAAGTTTGTCACTAATTAAATTGCATTTGTGCTATTTATTGAAAAATTAAATTTCATGCATAGTTAAAAACGAATTTTTTTTAAAACAGTAACATTTATTCTAGGACATTAAACTGTTGAACAGATTTCCATTCACTTTTAATATCTTGCACAGTAGAATTCTCATTGACCTATACAATCCGATAACAATATGTCTTCTAGATGAGTTAATCAAGTGTATGGCATTTTTGTTGGATAAGCATAATTCTGCATTATTTTTATACTGAGCGCCATCGTAAACAATACCGGAAATTTTCTTCCACATGTCCTCAGTAATATTTAAATCTGGAATTTTCGCAGGCCAATTAAGTACAAAAATTTTACTTTCTTTCATAAAGTCCTTTATAAGTTTGCTTTTATGAACCGGACTATTGTCTTCATGGAAGTAAAAATTATCACCATAGTTAAGTCTTATGATAGGAATAGCATTATGTATTAATAATTGCTTATAATCTTTAGATGCGAATGATTTGTATGATTTTCTATGATTTTCTACGAAAGAAGTCCGTTAGGCGGAACCATCATCCAGACCATAACACTACCCCCCTTTACATTTGCGCTTTTGACGAGTATATTTTTGATTTTTTTGTACATATGATCTCCAATTGTCTGGCCCATCCAATGTAAATCTTTTCTCATCTGTAAAAATTTGTCATTTCCCAACTGTGGTTTTCGCTAATCCATCTAGAAATATAATCAATTCTATCATTCTTCTGCTTCCTCGATAACGATCTTTCTGCTTTAATTTTTTGATGTCTGTAACCTACAGCTTCCAAATGCCTTTTTACTGTCTGAGTTGAACAATTTAAATTGCATTCTGTAATCAATTTGGACGAATTATTTTTTTGAAAATTTGACTGCGAATGTTCTATCGTCCTCTTAATTGATAACTTCATATTTTTTGTTAATTTTTGTCGCTGTCCTGTTTTCTTGAGACATCTTTTCTTATTATATCGACAAAGATTAATTGCCGAATTTCTAGAAATCGAAAATCTTCTAGAAATCTTTGAATAATTCAACCCTTCCGTTTTCCACTTCCTTGCCAAATGTCTTTCAAATCACTTTTCATTTCTGTCTAGAATTTAAGAAAATATCTGTATATTTATGAATAATAACAATTAAACTGGGCAAATCGTTTAACAATATAAAAAATCTTACTATTTTGAAAAATATGTCGACTTTGAATTTTTACGCAATAAATACATTTAAATGATTTATTTAAACAAAATGTTTCATTCATTTCCATTTATATAAAAATAACAATTGACAAAAATATTTGATTCACCACTACATTCATTACTCAAAATAATGTTTATTTTCTTCTATTTCTTAAATAATACAAGTGTTTGAAAAAAGTTGTCGCTCAGTATATATAAAAACATGTTCAGACTACTTTGTGAATATTTATGTTTTTATTTATAAGGCAGAAATTGAATCGAATATCAAAGAGGAGAGTCAGAAGCTCAATAATCACAAAGGAAGATAAAATTAATTTGTCGTGGATTTTGAGTTGTTGTTGGAGGAAGACAGGAGAATAAAAAAAATGTTAATACCAGTTTTATGCCTGATAAGGATTAGAAAAATAGAAATGGAAATATCTGCTTCAACGATTTTTACGAGGTTTGTCGACCAGGATCAGTTTTACGAAGTGACCAAGGAAAATTCTATTGTAATGTCAAGAAGGATTTACAATATGATGCATAAAATTATTATAAATGTTCGTAAAATCTGAAAAAGATGTTCATATTAAAAATATTGAGTTATATTAGCTAAGATTAAGTCAAAGGATTTCTTTATGTAAAAGGAACAGTAATGGATAAAATAGACAGTAATCTAAATGAATACAATTGATGAAATAAAGATATTTGAATAAATGTTTTCTCTGTTTAAATATTAACTTTCTGGTCTATATACAAGTAAAATGTCACATTATTTATCTTTCCCAAGTATTTTTCTGGATGTTATTTATATTATAATCCCTGTTTTAAGTATTTCAGTATTTGTATTTCATAAATTATTATATTTTTGTCATTTAGCTGTTATTAGTCATGACGGTATCAGATAGAATAGGAAGAGAAAGGTGAAAACATTAATATATAAGATAATTACTTTAGTAAGATTCTGATTCGAATAAATCGCGACTTCTGTTCTTGACAATTTTCCATAAAGGATAGGATGTCAGGAATGGAACATCTGCTTCCGGAGGTTCCCTACAGTCATCCAGATCTTTATTAGTAGTTTGGTCTTCTTCATAAGATAAAATTGCCATAATTTCCCTATCTGATATTTGTGGAGCATAATTCTCCGATACAACTGATACATCTGTGTCTTCAGATTTTTCGTCAGGTTCAGCTTTGTAAGCCCGACAACAAAATAATGCAAGGAAACTTCCAAAGAACTTTGATGCCACGCAAAAACCAAAACCGATAAAAGCAACACCGACTGAAATACCAATAATTATTATAATGAGTCTAGTAAACCGTTTGTTTTCCTTCGGTAACACGGAAATATCAACAGATAAACTGCTACTATAATTCATTCCTTCAATCTCATTAACTGCGGTGCAGATAGCCTTAAACATCCCAGGTAAAATATCATTTGGAACAGTGATGTAACCGATACTAATGTTTATTTGGATGTCCCAGTTATTATCAGTTTGCCAGTATATCCAAGGTAAGGGATTAGCATTAGCAAAGCATGATAATGTGGTACCGGGATGAACCATGTCTGGCGGTGGGTCAACATGAAGATAACGAGGCCTAAATAAAACGCACACTGTAAATGTTTCAGAGTTTAGACCTGACAATTTCGATATACTTAAATTAGTTTCCTTCCATAAGTCGGACCACGAAATTGAACTTCCTTTGCGATCCGTAAATTGTCCACTAATTGAACAATAAACTTTAGCTTTATTTAAATCAACTGGCAAACTGTACCATAATTTACTACCTAAAATTATCAAGCGTTTATCAGCCGTATCATTTATTCCTTTTAGAAAATACTGAGTATGGTTTTCAAGGGCTTCTTTTATGTAATAAATAACGTTTAAGATGAGGCTTAAGTTGCGTTGAACAGTCGAGCCGCATGTTAACTGACCAGACTCACCTTTACATGTAATGTTTAGTTCTTGTCCTTCTTTAAGACAGTCGTTCAAAAGATCAGATTTAAGTACAGGAGTAACTGGAGGTTGAAGAACACAAATCTCTGTCTTCGTTTTCATTGTAATTGTAGAATTTGACAAAAATTTTACTCTACATCCATAATAACCAAAATCTGCAGTTTCTATATCTAATATATCTAGTCGAAAATAATTGAATGGTCCACGCATAAAGAATCGTTCCCGCGGTACATGATACTTGATGGTGTCCATCTGAAAGTCATATGAAACCAAGGGTATTTGTGTTTGATTATCTGAGATGTATTTAAACCATGAAACGGACGCTAAAATGTTCGAAAGACTTGAAGATAAATCAATGCCTTGCATTGATAAACAAGAAAGGGATAAATATCCTCCGGCTATCGGATATGAAGGAAAGTGAGTCATGAAGTCCGTCATTTTATCTGAAGAAGTGACAAAAAATGCTAAAGAACGAAATGTTTGACCAAATTTATTTTGTGCATGACATTCAAAGGAATAAAATCCAATTTGTACACCTTTCAAATGAAGAATGCTACCAGGTATGAAACTGAGGGGATGATCTACGTATTTCTCACTGTATCCCAGAGGTCCGGTCAGGATTCTCCAGTTGTAACTAGCTGTTGGATTCGAATGTGTTCGGCACTGAATATCTTCATTATTATGAAAGACGAGTCTATTCTTCGGATCAAAAAAAACTGTTAGAGGTCCATAGAACATAGTTAAAGGTAATGTCTTTGTACTACTCGACCCTATTAAATTCGATGCAATACATTCATAAATTGCGTTGTTGTGCTTTTGTCGGTTAGCAATTTCTGTTTTTGAGATGATGATTTCTTGGGTTTCATCGGAAGTAAGAGATGTTATATAGCGATCTTCTCGCACGCGCGATCCATTTCTTGTTAAAATGACGTACCCATTTTCTTCAGGAAAACCGATATTTGCCAAACAAACAACACTGAAATTTTTATTTTCATCTATTTCATTTATTCTACTACCGTTGGATTTCATAACCAAAATTGGTTTTGATGGCCGATCGCTAACTTTTAATTGTTTTGGAGGAGACGTAATTTCCATGGCTCCTCCATCATAAACAACCGCACAATGGTATAACCCAGTGATCCATCTGAAAATAACAAACGACGTTTTCATATAAACTATATAAAAATTATACATTGTATAACAGATATATACAAAATTTTGGTAATTTATAATGAAACTCTGATTTCAAAGATGATAAAGTTGTTTTGTCGTTTACATGATTAAGCTAGAAAAAGGTAGCGTTGTATCCTTCTGGTCCATATTTAGTTTCAATGTTTGAATATTTACAAGATTTTACATCCTTTTGCTATTTTATTAGAAGGCTTTGATAATTTTTTACAAAAGAATAAATGGCTTGCAAAACGCTCATTTATATTTCTTCAAATTTTATCTTTTATACGCTACAAGAAAAAGAAGAGAATTGCTCATTTGAAAGAAATTAATTTAAAGTTTTTCAAAGTGATTCCTGTTATAAAAAATTGATTATTAGACTTATGAGAAGTTAATTAAAAATTCATCTTGCCAAATATTTATTTAGAAAATTCTAATTAAATATTATAATTTCAAAACTTAAAAAACAAACTTCATTCAAAAATCTCAAAACCACGTATAAAATTTATAAGAAAAAGGCGATTTAAAGTTACAAAAACATGAATTATTTCTAAAGCAAAATTTTTCAAGAAATTAAAATTACAAAAG
>MQRK01233764.1:0-21531 GCA_001938485.1 Girardia tigrina | reverse complement strand
AATTTAATTTATTTTCGGCAAGCTACCATATAGTGTACTTGCGTAGTGTAATTTGTGACCTGATGATGGGATTTTTATTATCTCGAAACGCATCGTCTTGTTTTTATCCCTATTATATATATATATATATGTGTGTGTGTGTGTGTGTGTCTATCCATGGAATTTAGAAAACTATTTTGAAGGCATTCTACTCACTCCATTTTCTTCAAACTATGCACACTCACTCATTCTCGATGACATGAAATGATTATGTAAAAATTTGATCGAAAAAAACTTTTTAAAATCCCAAAATGGGAAAAAAACAGAAAATTTGGAGTTCCCGAACAATATTAATTGCAAAATATGTACTTATAAATTATAAGTAGTTTATATTATATTCTGAAGGATTTAGAGCGTTTAAGAAGAGTATTTGTAGAACTATAAGTAGTGTTAAAGTAGTCTCTGTCACATCCAAAGTTCAAAGTTTCCTCTCAAACAAATCGAAAGCAGTTTGTGATTTGCAAGCTAATCTGGTATATAAATTCAATTGTCACGGATGTCAAAACTCGTATATCGGAGATCGACTGTGCGGCCAGTGGGCATACTTCTACGTAGTATCCCTGAGTAACTAGAGATCTCGGTCTCTAGGCTAAAGTATCCAAGAGCTAGCCGATTAGTGCGGAACAGCCGGCAATAGATCGTATTCAGGAATGGGCCAGCAATCCATTTACTAGGCTACGCTTTACAATCTGGGTGTGAAGGCTGTGGGGAGTAGTGACCCCGCTGTCGATGGTTGGATTGCATCTTAATGATCTGGGATGAATCAATCCCGGTGAAGGGTGTCGTAATGAGTTCGTTGCATCTTCGGACAGGTGGAACAAAGGCATGAATCCCAACATTGGGGGAGTGCCCGTTGAGAACCATCAGCGTCCCAGGCCTCCTATAAAGCCTCAGGCTTAATACCAGAAAGGAGATGAGGTGCACATCGGAGATACAAATCGTCATCTCAAAACCCGGATTAGCGAGCACTCGCAAATGAGTCGATCGAGTAAGGTTCTTGATCATTAGTTATGTTGTAAGGATAGAACCTCATCCATTTCAAAAGATGAGTTTTCTGTTTACAAAAGGGTTTTGATTCACACTACGAACGACAGTTTTGTGAATCTCTACCATCAATTAACATTCAGAATGGGCAAAGTAAGGTTATTTCAATACTTAAAATTTTTAATTAAAATATTTTTTGCCATTATTACCCAATAATATTTTCATAAATAATAACGTTTAATTTCTTCGTCACCTTTTAAAGTAAATTATATTTATTAAAATTGTAAAAAATCGCATTATTCAAACAATTCAATATTCATTTACTAAACATCCGAAAATTGCTGATGATGATGTATGTAAACATCGAAACATGTCCAATAATTGTATAAAAAAGCTTTAATCAAATTATATTTTCGAAATATTAAACTTGCATTCACAAGACTCAATATTATATATATATATATATATATATATATATATATATATTAATGACGTCATCAATCTGGGTCAAACTTACACTCATGCATTTCACCATACACACTATTTCGGTCGTGGCCTATTACACAACAATACAAAGATTACACGTAGAACATTCCATACATACATTACGCAACATACATTTTTTAGGTTTGTTTTTGTTCGACTTGTAATGTTGAAAAAAAATGTTTTCGAAGGAGTTGTTGACTTCTGAGACCAATGAAAAAATAAATTCACTGAAGTACTCAAGGTCGATTGTCAATGAAAGTATTCTTGACTATGAAATCGATACTAATAAATACTTTATATAAGTGTATATTTATATGATTAAACGATACAACGGAATGAACAAAGAATGAAAAAAATCACAAAAACGAGAATTGTCAAGTATGAAGAGAATCTTAATAATATAGTTACTTAGAGTGATAATTTCTTAAAATATGTTTGACGGTATTTTCTTCCCCGCATCATCAAATGATTATACGAGATTAATTGTCACCCTGAATCCTGTCGATGAAAAATTTGAGATTCCAATAATTTAATTGTTCATTGTGACCACAGCGAGGTAATTGAGCCAGATTTCGATCAGCTTAGTAAATTTATTTTCTTGTCTCGATCGAGGGTTAACAAATAGCTGTCGAACAACCGAACTTAGTTCTTAATCGGAATTTCTAGCGAGCTATTTCCAAAACGAGCTATTGGAACGAAAGTAGAATCCAAAAATAATTATTATAAATTTCTGATCGATTCAATCGATCGATATATAATATATTTTATATTTTAAAATATCATCTTGACGACATAAGGGCGCCAAAGTACATAAATAAATAATATAATTTATTAAATAATACGCGTATATAGTAATTATATAATACGCGATAATAATCACTATAATAATAAATAGTAATAATAAATAATAATATAATAATAATGAATGATAATAGTAATAATAATAATATAAGGTAAGTGACAGAAGCTATTATACACAAACCATAAAGTATTTTCCATTTCAATGACAATAAAATATTCAAATAAATCTAAAATCACATTTATTCTCTTCAAACTTAAAAAGAACTTTATCTATTCCACTTTCCTCCAAAGAAAAAAATTTAACTTTTCTATTTTTTGAACATGAATCAAACTGTCTTTTAACATATCTCTGAAATTTTTTTAACCAAATAATACCTCTTTTCAAAACAAACCCCTACATTCCATTAAACCACACCCCATCCTTACAAAACATTACCTATTATACCCTCCAAAAGCAACACCCATCTTAAATTAACTTTTATTATCTTTTTAACTTTTTAACTTTTTAAAACCAAAAACATCTCTACCAATCAAATCCCCAGTTTTAAAAAAATAAAAAATCCCTATCCTTACCACAGAAACCCTATTAAAAACATAAAAATAGGAACCAACTTTAAAACACCCACCAAAAACAACATCATTCTATATCCCAACGGATCAGCTAAAAACGGAAATCACCACAAAAAGAGAGAAAAAACCCACCTTTTAAAATCAAGCTAAATAAAAAATAGACCTCCAACAAAAATATTAACTCCCACAATAAAAAAGAAGATAACAAATTAATAAAAAATAACTATTAAACAATTCACTCTAACAAAAGAAACATAAGTAACATATAGCATCAAAAACAACCTAATCTCTAAAAACATATAAACAAGTAAAAAACCTACAGAATAAAACAAACACAACACCCTCAAGTCATATAATACTCCAAACACTAAAACCAAAACAAAACTAGAAAAGCTTACCATCTTAAAAAACATATTACTACTAACCTCTTTTAACAATTTTCATAAGCTAATTAATTCTATTTTGCAAATTAATTAATTCAATTTTGAAGACATCAAATTTTCTCAGTTGAATGCGGAAAGATTCAGTGGCGAATATCCAGAGGAAGTCGAAATTATCAACCGTTTCACCTATATGGATTACACGATGTTCTCAGTAGCAAGCGTCGAGGAAGCGAAAGGCGTAAGGAGGAGGTAACGAGAATCTGGTTGGCGGCTGGTATGAAGACAACAAAATGGATGACAAATAATGAGGAGATATTGGCCACAATTCCGGTTGAGGAGAGATCGAAATCGTTCGAATTGATGGACAAGGAATCCTGCCATGTTAAGGCACTCGGAGTATTTTGGGATCCAGTTACCGATTCTCTATCAGTAAAGGTGCTAGAACGAACGAAGATAACGAAGCGATCATTCTTGAAATCGTTGGCTCGGATCTTCGATTCTATGGGGTTATTCAGTGCCTACACAATTAAAGGAAAAATCATATTACAGGAGATATGGATGACAGGCCTGGATTGGGATGACGTACTGCTTTCGAGCTTGCAGGAAAAAATTGGGAAGTAGATGGACGAAGCGCAGATGCTGAAAGGAATATATTTTGACAGGACGATATTTGACGACGGATTCACATTTTTTCGGATGCCTCCATCGATGTGTATGCAGCCGTTGGATTCGCTGTGGAACGACGAGATTCGGAAGTAAGTAGTAGTTTCGTCATGGCGAAAACAAAGGTCTACCCGACGAAGACGATATTAGTGCCACGGTTGGACCTATTAGGAGCTTGTCTTGGGGTGAAGTTAGCGCAGCAAACCTCAAGAGCTATCGATATTCATCTAGCAGACTTCACGTTTTGATGTGATAGTGAGGATGTTATATTCTGGGTCACACAACATGGAAAACAATACAAGCCCTTTGTAGCCAATAAAATTAGATTTATACAGCAATTTACCAATGTAAAGCAGTGGAGGTTCGTACCGACGCCCCAGAACTCGGTGGATCTGCTATCGTGAGGAATCAAGATAGAAAACTACAAAACGCTGAACCAGTGGTATAAGGGCCCCGATTTTCTAATGTTAGATGAGAGTTTGTGGCCGAAATGGAAGCGGGGTGTTGCGAAAGGGCAGCCTGTGAATGAGCGACGATTCCAGACGAGTTTAGTGACTCAAATTCAGGACGGGGAGTTTTTTTGGAGAGTAGATTGTTTAATTCCAGAAACGTATTCAGATTGCAGACGGTTAATTCGAGTGAAAGCGAGATTGATGCGTTTTCTGCGAAACATTCAGAGGAAGAAAGAGGATAAAGTGATTGGTGAATTGTTGCCAGAAGAGTTAGATGAGGCCGAGAAGGAAATTATTCGCATGGATCAACGAAAGATATTCAAAAGTGAGATTGCACGGATCACTAAAAGAGAATTTGTTGGAGGAAGCAGAATCAAGGGATTGAATCTATTTATTGACGAGAGCGGATTATTACGGAGTCGAAGTCGCTTAGAAAAAAATGACTGGTGGCCATACGAGAAGCGGTGTCCGATTATTTTGTTAGGAAATAGTTGGATTACCAAATTAATAGTAAAAGAAAGTCACACACAGCTCAATCATTATGGGAGCGATAGTTATTTGCTGGCTGAGTTAAATAAAGAATTTTGGATAGTAAATGGAAGGCGACTAGTTCGAGAGATTGAGAAGAAATGTTTTGAATGTCAGAAAATTCAGAGAAAAGGAACATCTCAGTTGATGGCACCGATTCCCCGTCTCAGGCTAGAGAAGTTGTGTGCATTCAGGAAAATAGGAATCGATTGCGCTGGACCTTTTTAACTAAGCAAGGGAAAAACGGTATTTATGTTTCTTCACATGTCTACAAAGTAGAGCTGTTCATTTGGAAATGATTTGGAATTTAGATATCGATTCCTGTGTTGCAATGATTCATGGCTCGAAGAAGGATGCCATAATGTATTATATCTGTCAATGGCAGGAATATTGTTGGAACGTCGAAATAAATCGACAATATTCAAATTGATAACTATGCGATCAAAAAGAAATTAAATGTGGGAAAAATAAGATGGATATTTAACCAACCTGGCACTCCACATTTTGGTGGAGTCTTTGAAGTGCTAATTCGAGAAGCAAAGAAAGTGATGAAGACAATTTTATGAGACGCCGAAGTAACTGACGAAGAATTAGTGTCGATATTTATTGAAGTTGAAGGATTGTAGAACGTAAGACCGTTAACGGTGTTGTATAAAGGAGATGAAGAAAAAGAAATACTAACTCCAAATCACTTTATTAGTCCAAGTTAACGAGAGGTGCATGAATTTGAAGAGTTTAAATCAAATGTCTCTAGTTTGAGAAGACGATGGAAACGCATCCAAGAACTTTCGGATCATTGGTGGAAGCGATCGAAGAACGAAGTCATTCCAACTTAACGTAAGAGAAATAAATGGATGAAAGAAGGCCCATAAATTCGTGCCGGAGAAATCGTGTGGCAAATGGAGGATGAATTAGAAAGGGGAAAGTGGAATCTTGGGCGAGTAGTCCAGTTATTTCCTGGTTCGGACGGCAGAACGAGAGTGGTTCTGGTAAGAACAGACGAAAAGGATGTGCTCAGATTTGTGGGAAGGAGAATGATGTAAGAAAATAAAATTCAATTAAATTTATTTAACTGTTATTGCATGTTTGTTTGCTTGTTTATCTTTATGTGAATGTTATCAGACAGTAAAAAGATTCAATTGTAACTTTATGGTAAGTATGTTAATGTATTTGATACTGTTAAATATGAATTTAAAGAAAGTGTATGATTGAAACAAGGAATGATGATGGGAAAACTTTAATGGAAATCATGTGGTTGTTTGTGGATTGTATGATGAGAGTGAGGATGATGAATTGAGGAAAGTGTGAATTTTGTTTTTGTTTAATCTTTCTGGAATGTTGTTTGTTGGAAATTATGAATGATTGTTCTGATCATGAATGATCACAAGGGGGATGTTTCGCGATAAATTTGAATTACTAAATCACCCTGGAGAGAAAGAGGAGTTTGGTGACATGAAATCTGTGTTCGAATGTTTAAAAGAATCTTTGAAATTCGGACAACTAATTCTTCGTAATTATCATGATCTTCAACCATCAAAAATGGTTGAAATTGAAATTCTGATTTTTTCTATCTAATTTTATCCGAAAGAAATTTTAAGAAAAATAATTTATTCCAATTCCAAAATGAATTAAAATGAACAATTTCGGAATCAATATTTGAATCAATTTTTATCTTAAGGAAATTTGAAAACTTTGTTTAAAGTTCTGTTAAAAATTGAATTTTTGTTGATGTCAATCAATTATTTGATTTTTTTGTAAAAACTAATTTTATAAAACATGGATTTGTTTTTTTGTAAAAAAAATTTTAATGTAAAAAATCGATTTGTTCGTTCGAAGTAATTAAATCAAATTATGGTTTGTTTTCTTGTGCGTATTTGTTTATTCGAAATGAAAATAAAAAAAATTGGCGTTTCATTTCATTTTGTCTTATATGAGGAGTTTTGTTTCGCTGAATTCATGAATAGAGAAATCCATCCCTTAACACCAGAGCGACGCAATCACACGAGTCCAGCGCCCACTCTGTTATCAGATTGTATTGCAATCCCTCCAGTCTTCTATTATCTTTCCAGAGCTTTGGATTGTAGTCCTTTTGGGGATTTTTTCTTAATTCAATCGCTATAATCGATGGTTCCCTTACTGATCGGATGAAAAGTTCCATATCCTTTGATATGTTTTCCCATGATGTGAACTCAGATAATTTGTTGGATAATAGTTTATTCTTTCCGAAGATAAGAATGGTTTCCGAAATAATGTGCAGTTCGATCGTTCCGTTATTCATACCTGCACATAATTTCTTGATGGTTTTTGTGGTTGAACTTGATATGTTTTCTAGATATACATCCATTTCGAGGTCAGCTGTTCTGAGGATATTTGGTATGACCAGGTTTTTGGAGTAGCATCGATGGGTTATTCCGGATTTGGATCGAAGTAGACTTTCGAGTTCCTCATAGATCTCCTCACTTCTTGGATGAATACTGCAGAGTAGAGTTGCCGACATTTGGTGAGTTTACTTGATAAATTAATTGAAATAATATTAAAATTGATTGAAATGGTAAACTGGCGCAATATCATTTTAAAATATTATTTATATATTAATAAAATTAATAATTTGGGATCCTCCAATTGTTTTACAGTAAAATAAAAATAGAAGATTAGAAGGTTTAACAGATAAAGAAAGTTAGTAAGGATGATCACAATATAAAACATAATTGTTTAACTCAAAATTATGTCAGAATGTAACTGTACAAACATGTAATTTACTCACAGTTATACCAAAGTTGACTGTTCTCCAGGATGTCCATTTGAAATAGCTTCTTGGTTCCTGGACCAATTATTCTTTCTCAAGATCAGCAGACATTGTAAATAGAGCACTAATGATGAAAAATAGTATGATTAAAACAAAATAATAATTATAATCAAAATCAAGAATTGTAATGTTTATAGTTTTTGATCTTTCTTTGTTTTCAGATTTTTTGATTATAAGGAAACTAATATTCAATTCATTTCTGAAGGTTTGATTATCCTTTTAGGGGTTTTAATAATTTGTTTCTCCACAAAAGTATTTATCCGTTTATTTATTATGATATTTATACGAAAGTATGAAAATTTAATAAATGTTTCTTCTTGAAGAGTTAACATTTTACCATTTGATTTGAAATAATTTAATATAACTGTAAATAATCAAATAGTGTAGCCAGTTTTTAATACAACCAGTCCTCTAATATAATAATATTAATATTACAATAACTAAAATGAAACGTATAAAAAACGGTAAAACAGACTATTATGTTGATAGTAATTACAAAACCTAAATAAAAGAAAACTAACGTGTTACAATATGTCACCACCCTTTGGTTTAACACATTTTTCAGACTCTGAGCCCCCCAGTGACTATTAAGGGTTAGCCACGACCCTTTTGCCAACTTATATTATTCTCTAACTTAACCCCTATTCTATTCTGGGTCGGACGTCTCTCCTCGCTCAACATCTGCCTAGCAGTGAAGAGTCCGGAGGACCTTCGGGTTCAAATAAAGACAGGACGGGCGAAGGGCCCCCCGCCTAGCGGAGCGTCGATCGGGGATGATTTCAATTATCTTTAATCCTTCATTAACGTGTGTGGTATGTCAGGTTAACTTAGGGCAATGTTATATCTACATGTAACTTAGTGCGTTTGACTGTTGTGTTTATATTGACTTATGGCACTGTGTGTGACTTATCTGAAGTTGAGTCGACTAATTACGACGCCCCTGGTTGTCGGAAACATCTCCTAGTTACGCGGTTTCAACAATGTGTCGATACAACTCGATTAACAAAACTGTGTGGGCGTAATCCTGATTCCCAGCAGCAGTCCCACCTTAACTTGTCAAATAGATTCTCGGAAATTGTCTAGAGCAGTTTCCAGTCGTCGTTCAACTATCCCAAGTAAAACTTTCCTTCAGAATTTTTAACTCAATAAAATCCGCATTTTATTTCGCTACCAATTTCACACTTAATTTATAATTCATTAAGTTCACAATCGCAGCTGCGAAACTAAATTCGAATTCCTTATAGTGATGCCATTCTCATAAATAAATCATTGAAATAATATAAAATTCTCTTTAAGTTAATTCAAGTCATTATATACTAAGTCCTAATCGATTGCGAAAATGTCGACTCGAAAGTTTAAAATTAGAAAAAAATCAAGTTAACTTCCTATTCTTAAGTACGAAATGCTAACCCGTAATTACCTTAACTAAATAATTAACCATAATTTCTTAAATAATTTCATTTAAAGTTTTCCTTATATGTTATAAAATTCAAGTTAAAATTTACTAAAACTTAAACTCAAATTATCAATAGAATCGAAATAAAACCAAATTTAAATAAGGATTCCACTAAAGCAAACTTAAAAAGCATAAAACTCGAAATAATTAACCCAGTTAAAACCGTTAAGTAATACAAACTGGAATTCTTAAAAGTCAAATTTTTATCTAAATGACTATACAAAATCATAATTCCTAAATTAAAATCATTTATTTAATTACTCCTCGCCATAGAAAATCAATTTCAAAATCAGTTGAATAAATTTATTATGTACGAAATTCAGGTAGGATCCAGTTTGTTTTAATATTTCAATTAGACACTCCTGTCAAATCAATAATTTAAGATCAACATAATTGTTCTATTGGATGGTTCGCTCGAATGACATGCGCGGGCCCCAAGCATGAATCCATGGCGCGCTATAGTTCCCGCCGGCAAAGATAAGTTCGGCTATCGATCGTACATCGATAATTAGAAGCGGTGGCGCATCTTCTTCCTCGGACGACGCGCTCAACGCTGCTGTAACTCCGGACATATTGGAGGCGAGGACGACGGACGACGATTAACCCTCAGGTACTTAAATCGCTCTCTTATGTAGGTTTAAAATCAAAATGATAAAATTAAAATAATAATATCGTAAACATTTTAAAGGATTTATTAAACAAAGATAAGTATAAAATAAAATTTACAATAAATTTAATTCAGTATCTCCGGTCGAAAACGCAAAGGTATCAGCGGTCGCAATAAGATGAATGTCGTCTCGGATTCTTCTTGGACGTCTCAAAATTCTATCAACTTTCGTCGTGTCAGTTACTGGTGATTATTTTTGAAATTATTCTTGCGTTTGTTTTTGAAATTATTTTTTGTGTGAGTACTTTTGAAATGTCATTTCCTTTTATAGGCCTGCAGGGACACACCGGCTCCAAATTCCCCCAATGATCGAAATGGTCCGATCCTTCCGGATTCCCGATTGGAGGGCCGAAATGTAGGTCATTTTAATTTTTGCAAAAATTTTATATTTTTGTTTTTATTATAGGTTTTGACGTCCGTGTGCCGACCTACATGTGCCTGTCCAGAGTCGGCGTGCGGTCAGGTGAGGACAGCGTTCCTAATTTTAGAATCGAGGGTTGATTCATCGTAAGTTTTTTAATTAGTCTTTGTTTTCATTAATTAATTTCTCTTATCTTGACAGGGCTATATCTCTGCTGGGGAAGGTCGCATTGACTCGCGACCGATCTCAAACTCCCGGCCTTATCAAGACCTTCCGCTGAAGGGTCGGCTGGCCCCGAAGGTCTTGCGGATTACTCTACAGGTGTTTTATTTGTTTTTTGTCAAAATTCTAATTAATTTTTTCCTTGTTAGGGTTGCCAATTCCTCTCCGGGCGCCAGGAAGAGGCACCGAAAGGACCCCGGCGACACGACTCACCAGGACGCTCCGACCGCTCCTCTATTCTTTCCTCTTGTGTATGCACCACGCCAACTTTTACTATTTTGGACCGTATATATTTGGTATTCAATATATGTATTTCCTCGTCGGGCGTCTTTTTGTTTAAAAAAAATTTTTTTTTGTAATTAATTTATATTCGTATATAAGTATTTGTCTGATAAAGCGGGTATCGACCGTAACAAATATAATAGTTAATTAGATAAATTTCCTTTTATAGAACACTAATTTCTTTATAAATACTGTAATTAAAAGTTTTTCTTTCTTCTCTGGGATAATTATTTATAATTATTGTTATCTGTCTTCATTTATCTTTAATTAGTTAAATAACCATAATATACCAGTTAATCCCTAGTATAAACGATATTTGGATTCAGTAATTTGTATAAGTAAATGATACAATAATTCTGTTACGATTATTCGGTAAAATCTTCTTCTTTTATTCGGTGGAAAATTCGGGCACAAATGTTTGAATAACTAGTTAAATAAATTATTTCGAACGATATTGGTCTGTAGAATTTTTTTAAAACAGGATAAATATAATCTTTTGCCAAAATTGATGGTAACAAAAAAAATCTCGAAATTACAGTAGTTAGTGTTTATTCTGACGGCTTATAATTATTACTTTCAATTTAATATTGATTTTGTTTAAATTTAAATTTTTATAATTTAAACTTTATCGCTTAGCGATTCTAATAATTTTTATTTCATGATGTACATAATAATTTTTTTCTTTTTTAAAAAAAACTAGATTTTTTTAAAACTATTTCTTCAATATCCACTACAAAGTATCAATAAATTCCTAAAAATAAAAACAATATACAAATAAAACACTACATACTTTAAAAATAAAAATAAAAATAACAAAGATAAAAAAATATACACAGTGTTCATATGTAATATATATATATATATATTTTTATAAAACAGAGAACCTTTGGATGTATAGTTGATAAGGTATTTATTATTTTATGGAAAATAATTGTGAAATTTAGGACATAATACAATTATCATATGAATTTTATTTAGTAATAATATTTTAAATTTTGTTATATATTTGCTACATAACGGCTTCAGCTTCTATCAATATTCCACCATTTACTTTTTCACATGATTGATTTCAATTTACCAAGGATCGAAACAAATAACCGATTACCAACAATGCCGTGTATTGTATCCAGCCAACCGTATTTACCATCTTGTAATCATTTCCATGGCTTTTCCTTCATGCCGTCATTTAATGATTTTACTCAACGGCAAAGTTCCGTATGCAGAGGAAGTTCTATTAAATCGTCAAATTCTACCAGATATAATTACGATGGGTCAACTAAACATAACAAATCTTATGATCAAAATATGCTATTCACAAATCAACGGCACTCTCTGAATAACGATGGACAATCTTTGATCTTACTGTTTAAGGAATCATATCCAACTTTTGGAACTAATAACTGGAATAACTATCCTTCCTATCAATGTAAAAAACGTAGCTCACACAAATTAAATAATACATTAAATATGACTTCAAATGCACGGCGATGTTATAGTTTAGAAGTTAAATCAATAATAAATGAAGTTTCAATTGATTCAAAAAATACTGAATTCAATAATTCTTTGAATAATACTGTCAAAAACACCAAACAAAGAAAGAGGAGACTCAATAATCAAATGACAGATAGTCAACAGTCCCCTCTGAATAATGGAAAATTACCGACACATGATCAAACGCCTGATAATTAGCGCAGTTGTAAATTATTAAATAAATGTTTTGAAGACTTATTTCTTTATAAATAAATAATTACTTAAATAATTATTTTTAATGTTATAGGAAAATAATTGTGAAAATTAGAAAATAATAGTATTTTCATTTGACTTTTATTTAGTGATAATATTTTTAATTTTGGTTAATGTTTGCTACAGCTTCTATCGATATTCCACCATTTACTTTTTCACATTAAATATACATGGATCTTTAGCAACTTCTGGACACTTTCCGTCATGAATTAATATCATTTATATTGACTCTAGGGCAAGTATGCACAATTTTGGTAGAGGTTAAATTAATTCTTAACGGTCTTGTTTTCTTCAGTTCAATTTAATTCACATAATCACTTGATCGATTAGCTTGTAAGACTAAATGAATTTACCATAAAATATTTATTAATATAAATATTTTATAAAAAGAGCTTTTTTATAAAAGAGAACCTTTGGATGTATAGTTGATAAGGTATTTATTATGATAACTTGTTTGTTTTTGTTTGATTTTCTGTAAAAATATATCTTGTATAGAGTTATATTGATAATTACTGGATTAGGTTCGATTTCCAATTTTATAATTCGAGTCTCAGTATAAAAATGAATCCATTCATCATTATTGTAACTCAAATTATCAAGCAACTGAGCAAGGTAACCGCGATCCTTGGCATGGCAACGGGCTAACCCCCCGGGGTGGGGGTCGTGTGGGGATAATGTCCATTTTCCCCCTACTACTAAAGGTTGATTTCCATCAAACAATGTAATTTTATTTTCAATCTTTGAAAGAAAAACAGAAGCTAACGTTGGTGCTAACGGTGAACACATAGCTATCCCATCAGTTTGCTTATACCACTCTATTATTTATTAAAAAGAAAATGAACATTTGATGTTGCAAAACTTAATAGCTCACGAAACCTAACCTCGTCGACAATATGATGTTCTGAATGATTATTTTTTCCATAATCACAACACAAATTCAAAGTTTCAACCAAAAGAGCATTTGTAAATAAACTAGAAATGTCAAAAGAAACCATAAATTCACCTTCATTCTCTACTTTATAAGTAGAAATGAAATCAACAAATTCAAAACTATCACGACCCAACAATTCAGATGATAATAAAGGTTTTAATTTTGAATCTAGATATTTCACTATCATATATTGAGACGTTCTAATCATCGATAAAACGGGTCTTAAAGGTATTCCATTTTTATGTACCTTCGGAAGTCCATATAATTTCACTGGTTGAGAACCAATTGGATGCAAAACTTTGACAAGATTATCACAAATATGACCATGTTTATTAAGATTTGATAATAATGAAGTAAGAAATTCATCATCTTTTATCGAAGGAAGTTTACCATTTTTCGAAATTTCTTAATTTTCATAAATTGTGGCCCTTTGAGAACATCAATCATTTTATTCACATAATCATTCTTATTTAAAACGACTAGACCATTTATCAAATTTACATACTTTAATATTTTTCTTAGATAGATTTTTTAAAATCAAAAATCTTTGCTATTTTGCTTAAAATTTTTATTTACATAATCTGAAGTATTTTTATTCAAAACATGCTTAAAATATCCGAAATCAAAAATATGAAAATAAGAAATATTAGATAAATAATAGCCATACATTGCTTCAATCTTTGAAATTTTAATTTATCAAATTTTGATTTTATTGAATGTTGTTTATTGTTTGTGATTTGCAGCGATTTAAAGTGGAATGATTTGTATTAATTGTGATTTAATTTAATTCGAATTGTATAAATTGCAAATTGGTGTGCGGATGTACGTTGTTTGATATACGTGGTGCGGCAAATAAGTACTTAGACTCGATCAAAAATCAGTAACCGATTTTATTCAAATTTGTAACAATAAACAACAAATTAGTCTAAGTCTATTTCTTAATGTAATCACTCCCAACGTCCACGCATTTTCCCTATCCTGATATCACGTCCAAAATGCCTTTTAAAGGTTTTGGGATACAAAATCAGAAATTCGAAACATGCTTCTTCAAATTGTCTTCAACAATCTTTCTTCAGTTTTCGGAAGAGGTGAAAACCAATATTGACAATTTGGGGATTGTATGGTGAATATATGATAGTCCACGTGAATTCTGTTGTCAGGTTGGTTGATGAAATTGGACATTGTCAAACAATAACCAAAGTTCATCCATTTCTATTTTGTATGACTTTCTTTTTGATTCTTTTATCAGTTGTACATAATAATTGAAGTTGATTTTGACATCTGATGCAACTAAATCCACTTTGAGAAAGCCTTTAATGTCCCAAAAGATTGTGAGCGTCAGGTGTTTCTCATTGGATGAGCTAGTTCTCATTTGTAATTATGGTTTCTCCCCAAGAATCTTACATTCAGCAGATTCATATTTAGCATATAAATACAGACAAAGGTTTGTTAGATAAAATTGATATTATGTCTATATCTCACAAACCCTTCCCTGTATTTATAAATAATAAACAAACAAAAATATATGGATATTTAACTAGACATAATTATATAAATTTATCAAAACTGTCAAAAATAAACACAGAAAAAGGAGATAATAATATTGATCACATAAAATTGATCAACAGTTATATAAATTGATTAATATAAAATAAATATAAAATTGATCAACACTAAATATAAATTACTTTTGATGACGCAAATCAATGATGAATAGTTCTTTGTAATTTGGGAAATAGTTTGATTGTCTAATATAGTTTGATATTTAGATTGTTGTTGGATAAATAGCTTTAGAGCTTGTTAACAGAGTAGTCTGATACTGCTCGGATAATTTTTTAGGAAGAATTATTCAATGTTAAACGATTAGTAAATTGTAGATATTAAATAATAATTTAATTATTGATTTTTATTTAAAGTTTTATGTTTGTTCCTATCCAAATTCATAGCAAATTATCATTGCTATAGGATAAATTTTACTATAAATTTAATTTAATAAATAAATTATAATGCTAAATATATTTTGAGGTTTCCTGAGCATAAATATATTAAAACAAATCGAAAAAAAATTCGAAATCTCATCTCGAAGAAAAGACAGAAATTGGTTAAGGATTTGTCAATATTCTAGATGATCAGCTATCCTCTTCATTGCCCATCAATGATGCCATAAAATATTGTATTTCAATGTCCAAAAATTTTATTTTTCAAATATTGGAAAATATTTTGTCTTTATCCAAAATATTGTGTTTGAATAATATTATGTTTGTTTTTGCTTTTACTATTCTTTTACAAAATTTTGAATGATTTTTATTTTTTGATGTTGTTTGTAATTACTTTTTTATTTTATTGGAATTAAAGAGATATAAACACCTTGGAATTATAGGGAACGGAATCACAATTTTTCAAAACTAAATTAAGTTACATGTTGGCCTTCAATCAGCCACAGATTCCATTGCAGAATTTATTGGAGAAAAAATAATGAATAAATAAAATAAGTTAATTTTTATTACATATATATATATATATATATATATATATATTATTTTTTTAATATTTTATAATTTGTTTTACTGTTTCAATAAATAAGAAAAATTTACTGACAAAATGAATAAAATTTACAAATTAAAATACTGAGTCTGAAATATAAAAAATTATTATAATAATGATGTACGGTAATCTTTGTTTTTTATATAATTCCATTCTTTTTATTAGCTTACTTTCTAAGTAACACATTCGTGCAAATTCGTACTTTCATTTCTCACTTTTAAAGATATCCAAAAGGACTTATTATACTCCGATCCTAAACATTATCATACCACATTGAGTTTTTTACCATTTGCATTAATAAATAGGAGATTTAAGTTCAAGTATAATTTTCATGTTTGTTTAGGATCATGCTCATCCCAATTTTTAGATAAACCTGCCATGATATATTTCTTAAATTCTACCAAATCACTTAATTTACTTATTTACATTTCATCTGATCTTCTGCTATCATTAAAAGTAACTTGGGCTTATACTTTGTTATCCCAAATAGTCGTTAATTTAAATATTGTAATTAAGCCTTAATTTAAACGATTAAGTTTGGTCATCTACAAGAAATAATGTATCTATAAATAAAGTTTTATAGCTTTTTTTAACTTAAGGTTTTGATGAAAAGGTTTCATAAATCAGGAAAATTATTACTTCGCTTTCAAATTGGTTTGTCAATATTTAAATTATACGAAATCCTTCAATTTTAATCCTTGGAAATTGTGTTTTATTTATAATTCCGTATTTGATAATCTCTCAATTTATCAGTATCGGATTCAACCCCCAAAATATAAGCTACATATAACACTAAAACACTGTCACTTGTTCCTATCACAGAAAGGTTAGTATACAATAGAACACCCATAAAAGAGGATTTACATTTATGGCCATTTATATTATATGGTATAGGTGTTGTTGATTAAGAGCTCCGCAGACAAAACTCGGGTACATTCGGGCCATAAGAAAGCGCCCCTCTTGACAGCCACCGATGGATCTGGCGTCGTCAATCAGAACGACCGACTGAACGGTTCCAACAACCGACAAAACTGTCTTCGGTCATCTCATTGCGCATAGACATCGCTGTCGATCCAAAGTAATATAACGTTACATTTCGTCCCTTCAGGTAATTTGACATGAGAATGTTTATTATTGATTATTTCGATTAACGTAAAAATAAACAAAAACTATAATTAAAGTCAATGAAAGAAAAAAATTGTCTGTGAATCGAGCGTCGCTAGCCGTTGCACCTGCAATAATACAGGCTTCCCTGGCGAGAGAATCGATGAGGGTGGAATAGCCGCAATCGACGCTTGCTATGACAATCATGTTGCGAATAGTTGTTTTTTGTCCATCAATTAACTGATTTGTTCGATTGTAAAATTGACCATTGTTGATTTTGTTGTTCGGATTAAACAGAAATAATAACCACATATCGAAAATCAAAACAAAATTATCGAATTTAAACACTATTCTATTTTGCAATTACCAAAACACTATTGTTATGCAACCTTTGATTTTAAACAAAGATTCTAAACAAAAAGATTTTAAACAAAAAAAATTTTTTTGGAATTTTCCAGATTAGAATATATATTTTATCGGGTCTAATAAAAATATTCTTTTGGTTTTTAAATTTAAAATTTTTTTAATCAATCTGGACCAAGCATTTTAGGCTTAATCTCATTTTTATACTCGGTGATGCCAATTTATAAAAAAAATATAAACAAAGCCATTCGGCTTTAAACTTATATCGTACGTCTCTGAGCCGATACCTGCCAGGAATGTTCAACATAGGTATGAGAATTCTACATCGATCTCGAATCAAAAGACAAATGAATAAAACTATATCATATATATATATATATATATATATATATATAATATTTTTTTATTTGTTTATTTATCCTTTTTAGATATTTTTTTATTTATTTGGAGATCTTTTATACGAACAACATTTACATTTTAACAAACATTGAATTGAAACATTGTTGAATAACAATGGATATTCTAAGTCTTTTATTGAGAAACTCACTCGTGAGACTTTAGAAAAAATAATTGAAAGAGAACGAATTAAGACTGCTCAGTCTAAAAAAACTAAAAGTTAGTGATCTGAAGAGGACCGTAAAAGCGTCGAAATATATTATCACAAAAATATATTTTGAAATGGTGTATCTTTTGTTTTATTTAAAATTATGCTTATTTTTGCATAATAATATTTTTTTATTCGTTTATTTATCTTTTTTAGATATTTTTTATTTATTTGGAGATCTTTTATATGAACAACATTTACATTTTAACAATCAATAAAAAAAATTTGAGAATCAAAAATGAATATTAAATTATTAAAATGTTTCATATCACAAACACGTAATTCGATTGCCTCTTGATTTTTATCTAACTTCAATTTTGATTGATTTAATTTATAATTTTGATTATCCATTATTTGATCCCGTTATTATCGATCGAATTGTAATTGACAATTGTTGGAGCGATTTTTTTACTTAAAGTTATTTAATTATTAAGAGATTTTTTCGTTTTTTCTTGACACTAGACAATGTTCAATTCAAAATCATTGACGCATGGTTCGGTTTTGAGAGTCATAAAATTTTATTAAACTATCGATAAATGATTTATTTTATGATTAATTTCTTCATTGTTAATTTTCATTTTCATTTGAAATTTCCTTTTGTTTTAAATAGTATTCTTATTTAATAATTTGTTATACAAATTATGCGTATAAATATTATTATGATCATAATTTTACGTATATTTTGCTTCAGATACAACTTAATGTTTTTGACTTATTGGGGAAGATATTCAAAAGTACAAGAAACACCATCTACTTTCAGTGACAATTTTAGATTATCATAAACGGATGTTATTACATGCTCTAGTTAAACCCCGGTCCCGTATTCCTGATTTTATGACTTCATGTCATGAGATTAAAGAAATGGACGTCACAGCACAAATGGCTGAATATGACGCCATCCATAAAACCATCGAATCCTGGCGGGGAAAATCTTAGTCGGACATGAGGGTGTGCAATACCCGTTCAAACATTAATAGGCATTCGTGATACTGCTGCCGCCCCAGTATTTAAATCAATGAATATTGATATGCGCGGAGAATATTACTCTTTAAAGGTACTTGTCCGCACTTTTTGTCGTATGTATATACAACGATCTAGTCACTCATCAATCGATAATGTACGTGCCATGTGGTATATTTATAGGGCCGTTGATTATAAATGGGTGGATACAATTGACGTTCAAGACAGCACAAATTTATTTGGTCAAGATTTCCTCGACACAATCAATAATAGATGATGCATGTTCCATCAATTCTCCTTATTACTTACCCTGACTTACAACAGGGACTTGACTGAACGACAACATATCTACACTTCAGGCTCACTCTATCGTTCTTAACGGTATATCTGAAAATCAACAAGATGGTTCAACAGAAGTCCATCAGTAAAGTGTAGTTCTTTAGACGTCGAAATATTAAGCCCACCTACAGTACATATTGACTCCATAAATATATCCTCTGGAGTAAAACCTTTAGTTTCATGCATCGTAGCTTCATTTTCCTAAATTAAGTAAGAAGGGAGTCGTGGACATTTTACAAAAAGAAATATTGGATGTAAGTACTCTTGTGGATAAGGACTTAAATTATATTTTTACCTTTTCGTGCACGTACGCAGTAAACATACAATCATCCTTAGTTCACATGCACCGCGAATCAAATATATAGGTGTATCAATTCAGGAAATGCTACATGTAATGCAACCACCGTAACTACGGAACCAGATTAAGTCGCGAAAAATCCCGGAGATTTCCTCAAACCAATCCACGGTAGGACGGTTGCTACTGTATCTGATTGCTGAAATTACGTTGACATTGTTTATTGATATTTTATAATATATGACTTATCATTACTTTTTTCCTTTCTCTCCATTTATGTATTGCATGTATATTGTTATGAGGCTATCACAAAATTGCCCCCACGAATGTTGGGAAATGTATATGAAAAAATATATTGTGTGAATAAGTTGTACTTTTATGAAAATAAGTAAACAATATAGAGTATTCACGCCTTTATCGTGCTATTAAAATAAATATTATACTTTTATTTATACTTAAAAGGCAAATTTGTTATTTATAAGAAAGAAAGATAAGAGAAATAAGAAGAATAATTTAAAAGACCGGATCCAGGAAAGCAGAAAAAGTTTAAAATTTAAAAATAGAAGATGTAAGTATAGCTCATAGGTTTTAATCTCACATAAAGTTAAATAAATGTTATATTCAAATTTATTCAGGTATTATATTTTTTCATTAACGTTACATTTAAATTCATTCAGGGGAATATTTACAGAGAAATCTAAATAGCAGAATATTTTTATAATCAATAGAGAACTAATTATAGGATAATTAGGGGCCACGCGTTCTAGAATCGCTACAAGAGGAGCCATTACTCCAACCAAACGATAACCATGGTGAATTCGGGGACGTCGGTTAAGGAGATTCAGAATTTTTAGAGGCGCTTGATGCGATGCATGAAACCCGAGTGTCACCGAATTTTAACAAAGTTTGAACGATAAAAGTGGTCAATCTGTGGGATTAATGTTTGATGATTGGGATGAAAAGAAGAAGGATTTAAAAATGTATCTGAAAATGCCTGATGGGTCACTGGTACCAAGGTATACCGATTACGAAAAAATTCCAAATGAAATAATTGAGGAGCCGAAATTGCAACCAATACCAGAGGCATAACAGTCACCACCAAACGATGTTCACAGTCATGTGGAGGACATCACTATGCCAGACATTTTCTTGGAGCCGAAGTTCGGGCGACCCGACGACGATTTCGATGACTTGTATGTGCCAGAACACGAGGAGGGCCACGCATTATAGAATCGCTACAGAAGGAACCATTACTCCAACCAAACAATAAGCACAGTGAAATTGAGGATTTAGAAAGTAGTTTCAATGAGAGGTCTGTGGTCATTGGTGGAGTTGTGGTGGCCCCTGGTAGATTTCAACCGAGGCGCCGTAGGAAGCGCAAGTTAATAATCGACAATGTCAAACAAATCCCATAAAATGTCATGAAAGAGCACATGCAGGACACTACTGACATCACTGGATGGATGAATCTGGCACCTTTCACTAGCAAAATAAATAAGTGGTAGGAGACGGGCAACGTGCAGGTGCTCTTCACGAGTCCGGGCAGCTCATTCTTTGCCTCTACGAAGAAGAACCTCTTCTACAGAAATATATAGACCGTGTCCGTCTCGGACGACTCGCCCGACGGTCTGCTGCTAATCTCAGCCGCTGCTTGGGCACGCCGCGACCCGAATGGGGGATTTTTAATTCTCAGCGAGGAGAGCGAGACAGAAGAAAACAAATCACTACCTATAAATTACAAATCATAGTATTATTTTATAAAAAATGTATATTTTATGCGATCTTGTATTTTTAATTTTATAACATTTAAAATTATCTCAATTAAAAATTGTATTGGAATTCAGAGGTAAAGAATTTTTGGGGGATTTTTTTGAATTTGTTGGGTTTTACAATTATTAAAAATGTCTTTAACTTCAATTATTCACTTTTTAAAATACAATTCTTAAAT
>MQRK01233762.1:0-10108 GCA_001938485.1 Girardia tigrina | reverse complement strand
CCAGAAGTAGAATTTATGATGAACAGCACAATTCAAGCTACCACAGGAATCTCACAAGCAGAAATGATATTTGGTAGGAAGCTAAGACATTGGTGGAAAGATACTAAGAAACAGAGTTGTAATAAGAAAGAAAAGAGCGAAAATACGATAGAGACAAAACGAATATTTCATACAGGTGATAAAGTGTTGATAAAAAAAGAACAATAATCCAAAAGGCTACTTATATATACATAATGATATGAAAATGGATGTTCCGTCATTTTTATTACGTTGTACACAGACATATCTTCTTAATAGTTGTACTTTTTAGTACTTTTTGTACTTGGTAGTACCTTTAATCTTCTCTTTTATCTCCTTTACTCATTTTACTCTGTTTAATCCCATTTTTCTTTACATCTAAATCAAAGCAGTAATATAGCAATAACGCTTCCTCGAGGTTATCTTTTGATAAGTTGTGTTTCAAAATTCTTTCACCAAGTTAATATATCTTCTCGAAAAAGACTTCCGGTATGTCGCATATGATTGTGTACCAACACTTTTCTGTTATTTCCTCGAATAGAGATGACATCCGACCAAATGCTTTACGTCGAATCCTATTATTTTTTATCTGCCGATTTATACTTGTCTTTCACATCTCTATCCAACAGAAAAAGTACAACAATCTTTTGTTTGACTGTCACGATTTCTGCAAATTGAAAAGTTATCTCATATATTTCTTGAATGTTTCTACATGATCGCCTTTCCTGAATTCTTTACGATGCAATTGATTTGAAAATAACCATTAAAGCGTTAATCACCATATTAGTTGTGTTTATATCGTTTTCAATATTTGAACTAGTAATCGTAATGATAAAAAAATTATCAAAAATATTATATATAAATTTAAACAAATTTTCATCTCCTTTTCTTTAAAAACATTTCTCATTTGTATTTTTGTTTCTCCTGTTTTTCAATCGATATTAATTTCATCAATTTCATTTTTTTCGTAAATCCTTTTTCGTCTTAAATTTTTATAAAATTAATGCAATTATTTTAAATAAATTATTTTATTTTAAAAATTTTATTATTTTAAATTCAAAATTTTAAAATGTGTTTTTAAACATTTTTTTACCTTTTTGAATTATTTATTTTTAGTGCTTTTAAAATATCTTTTTAATATTTATATGTTTATGTCTGTCAGTAGCAATGACATTATCTTCGATTATGTTGGATTCTATTATAATTCTTATAGATTAGAATTCATAAGGTCCCACAAAAATTTATAATTGAAAATTAAACACATAAAATTAAAATACTACTGGTGACACCCTTATTATTAATTTATGAGAAACAAATTATTTTATGCAATAGTAACACAATTACAATACAAAATTAAAGAAATTATAACTTTAGATTAATACCTCACTCAGAAGCCTCTTCATTTGATTCATGACAATACTTTCCTGTAATATACATTTTTTGTAAATGGTGGCAAAAGTTTTATTAAAATTTTTAAATAATAATTTTTAAAAATGACGAACTTACATCAATCTTTTCATATAAGTCATCTTTAACAAAACTTTTTGTAAAATTATGGGTTTTCCAGTGAGGAACCTAAAAATGGTATTATAAAGAATGTTTTTCACAAAATTACAGAGACAAAATATTTTACATAAAATTAGTAATAAGAGTTTCGGGTTTTGGTGGGTTTTGGCGGTATTGAGGGGAATACATATTTCATTGTCAATAAAGGATATACAAGAGTTTAATTTACATAAGTTGACTGTGCGACGAATGCTTTTAAAGTTTATAGTGGTCATGTTGTTGTCTGCGTTGAGTTTTAGCAATTAATGAGGGCCAGATTATATAAGTTGTCGAGTAGATGTTTTTGATGTTCTTGAATAAGCTATAAAAATTTTGTCTACAAGACATTCTTTGGTACATGTCCCTTGAATGTCCAGTTTCCAGTTAGTGCTTTATCTGAAGTGCTGAAGTACTGTTGGGCCAGATGTAGGTGTAGGTCATCGCTGTGGCAATCAGTGAAGAAAGGTTTGTTGATGAGGGTCGTCTTGGATCCGATAGTTAACTTGTTTAGTGATATCCTTTGACGACTGCCATGAATGTTGCGCCAACCTAGAAAAATTAACGGCAATGATATGTAACACTCTTTTTGGACGGACATGGTCCGTACCTAGTTTTTCAGCGTTCGATAGAATCAGTAGGAGAAAAATGCTCTTTCTCCCTCTCTAGCCTTCTCAAGGGGGTCACATGTGTTAATCAATATTATACATGTGCACTATTGATCGGTACTGTGCCGAGTTAAACAGTGGTAACAGTACAAAAAGGGCTAATCAATCGCTGCACAGTGCCCAAATGTTGTAATCAATATTGCAGCACTAGGCAGTACATTTGCAAATGTACGAAAATTGATTAACTCCAATTTTCACAATTTTTCAAAGTTCAAATAATTTTGATTGGTCGATTGAGTTTGGTGCAAATTTTGATTCTTTATCCAAAATGATAATTAGAATTTTGATAAATTCATTTGTTTTTCCTATAATAGAGTTTAAAGTACAAAGTAGTGCGTAATGCCCATAGGTTTTTAAAGGTTGAAGCAAGCACCAAAATCTGGCTATTCAGTTATTCGGGAGAACAAAATTGCAAAAGTTGATGCATAAGGTACCAACGATGTCGAACATCCAGAAAAAATGATGAAGTTCAAAATCAAGTAAACATTTTAAATGAAGAAGCAAGAGTACAAATTTTGAAAAACAAACAAAAATACAATGAGATTAGACAGCCTTATTACGATTAACAGTCGAATTTGATTGAGGAAATTTCGTTTTTTTTCAACCAAGTCTTTTATAAACAATCCAAAAATTTCTGCAGTCATTATTGAAGAAAATAAAAAAAAATTTTGATGAAACATTTGTGGATGACGTTTCCGACTGCGCCTTTATCCCCGATAAGTTTCAAATTATGATCACCCTGAGAACGAGGGATTCCCTGTGGACGGCTTTTGACCACAAAACATTACCCGCCTTGCTAAAAAAAACGCGGTCTGTGTCTAGTTTCATAATTTAAAAATTACGGATAACTTGGAATAACGGAAACAAAAAGCAGGATTTAAGGCATCCATATTTTATATGTTTGTGAGTCTATAAATATATGAAAAAAACTAGATTTTTTAGTAATGACTGTTTTGATATTAGCGCTCATGGTATGACTTGATATACAAAAACAGTCGAATTTCTATGTTGGTTTTTTTAAATAAACATACAACCTCATAAAGGGGTCTCGTTCGTTTTCTTGTTTTGAGAAGATTTTCATATTTAGGAAGAATCTAAATAAAAAAATCTTTTTAGGTTTCATTTGAGAAGTTTATTACTTGTGTTCCTGCTTGTTCATATGAGCTAGTGGTTCTCCTTCGAAACTATTAAATAAAATCTAATTCAAAATTTAAAAAGATGTTTTAAAATTAAAATAAATAAAACTAAATACAAACTTTAAAATAAATCAATGTAGAGAAAAAAACAATTTTATCAACAAATTTTGCATGCACATTTGCATGTAGAAGTATGCATAATAATGAAAGAAAATAACAGAATCCTTTCATATATTTCTCTCATTTACACATTATCACCTTAAAGAGATACTTTCAATAATAATACAATGCTAAAAGTGGTCTCTCAAAAACTGCTATTGAACGTAGTGATAAGTGTTATGCCAAACATCAGACAGATGTGGATACAGGTGGACCTATAGCCGCCATTTGCATTCAAATTGTCAATTATCAGAACGTTGGGCAGTTCATATTAATTCACACATTTTGCTGCGTTCTTCAAAAACACCATATAACAATCAAATAACAGAAATCAAAAGAATATAATTAAATTAATTTTAAACTCAGAAATGATCTTCTTTCATAGAAATACGACATTGATATATTTCAAATATATCTTCTATAGCTCAAATTAGTCCCTCTACCCAAAATAGTTCCCCAATGAGTCTATTTTTCTGAAGTAGTGGAAGAATAAAAATTTCGTTTATTTGTTACTCTAATTTTTATTTCGTTAATTCGTTTAATTTTTGTTAATATGTCGAAAAGTTCTCCACCTCATATATTAAAAAAAAACTCATGGGGGATTAGTTCGAGTTTTAGAGTGCACTTTATAAAACGTGTCAAATTGAGATATTTGACCATTTTATAAAATGATTAAATTTGTACCTGAATTACGCAGTGTGAGACTTATGGACGAGTGATAGATTTGTTTGCATTGCTGCTTACATAAGCAAAAGTCTTTTGTAACTTTTTGTACCGACCTTACACAAACCAAACATATATTTAAATATAATTAATAACAAAAAAATAATAAGTCGAATTTAAGTTACTTAAATAGTCTGTCTCCAATTACCTTAACAAATTATTCGATCTAAATCAAAAGATCAGAAATTTTCAAGTCAAACGAAAAGACATTCGAGAACGTTTTTATTTCAGTTACTGGAAATTCTCTGATATTCTTCAGCCCAATACAAAAGTTCTATAACAAAAACAAAGTATCGTCAATTTTTGGATGTTACCGTAAATTTATATTGCGAACTAATTTTTAGTGCATTTTCTCATGGAAAAATGCGCTTTTGTATTCATCTTGTCCATACATGTTTATATGTATTTATCCCAGCTAATTACAGGTACCGGATGCGTCCAAGACCCAATAAACTTTATATTTTTGGATAGGTCTCGTCAACAGCAATCCGCACAGCTATTTTCTTTAATTTTTACTCTCGTAGGCTTACATATAGAAAATGCGCTGAACGTCACTCAATGCAGTGAGTACTGATCTATATTTTTATAAAATATAAACATATTACATGATAAAATAATTTAAATTTCTCAAACACCATACAATTGAGTACTCGCTCAACTACAATCACACAAGTTCATCCTTACTGAAAGAAGTCTGTCAATGCGAAAACCTTTCAGTATGGAATATCTATTCAGTCAGACAGATCGATGTTTCTCCATATTTGTCCTGGATCTTTTGAAATTGGAAAAGTAATAGTAGATTTAGAACACCCATAAGACATAAAATATAGTAACATTTTATATTTATATTGATGTACTCTTAGTTGTTTTAAATGGACATAAAATAAAATTTATTGTTTAATTCTTTCAATAAAAATTTATGCAAATATTCACGAGTTACTAAATATACAAAACGTTTTAAATTTGAAAAGTTATAATAATAAAATAAAAATTTGGACGTTTCCTATAAGAGTTGCGATTTAATTCTTAGTCAAAATAGATGTGATCATAGATCCAATCATTGAGATAAGTCCATGGTCAAAGGTCCAGAAAGGTTTTAGGAATGATGAGTTAATAATACCTGACGATGAATGTATGGGGATGCCCCGAGAACTGTTTATGTGTTAAAGGAGATCATCTTATGCTGTTCAGACAATTTATTAGCGCAAATGTATTCAAAGACGTCCAATAGTTCATTTATGCAAAATATGACTTTGATAATAATCATATTTTTCGTGTTTATAGAGTTAATAGAATTACTATTTCGTAACTGAAATTCTCATTTGTATCGGTAGTGAATATTGTTATTAGAAATCAAATTTAATTAAATCGAACTATACTAATTAATTTAATTTCAAAAAAATTAATTTCATAAAAAAATAATTAAATAAACTAATTGAATTTAATTTACAAAAGATTAATTGATTAAGTTGATGTGATGACGATGAATAAACTGGAATTATGAACTGTTGTTTTATCGTGTCACATTGCGTTGAGTGCGAGCGCGAACTTTAAAGACAGTGGTTATTTTACTTCTCTATCTGTAATTTGTTATTAAATACAAGCTATCGCGGCAAATGCCGGTGAAATTAGGAGATATCATCAAATGCTACCGACGGGATCGAGGATTTTTCAGAGTGGATCTCCAAGTGCGAGTAGGTGGCGCGTTTGTAAAAGCCGTCGGATTTGGATACTATATTGCCACTGTTCTTATCCTAAGGGGCATTTTTCGTATATGATAGACTGGCCGATGAGGAGAAAACGGACTATGGACGATTGAGGGGTGCACTTGAAAGAGCGTTTTACTGCGTTTGAAGAACTCTGTCACAGAAAACTCGCAGACGATGAACCAGTGGATGTATACGTTGCCGATATCAAGAGGTTAGTGCATATTATTGATAGCAAGTCAAGCGATGAATGGATAAAAAGTGCGGTGATTCGAAGCTTGCCGGATTTTGCAAAGCAGAAAATCAGATCTGCGTGTTCCATAGACGATTTTCAACTGGCCGAGATTATCGTAATGGCAAGGTCAATCGTTAAATCAGAGGCGTGCTTGGTCGGGATAAAGCAGAAGTTACCGTCAAATTCTCGTGAGAGATGTCCGCGGTCACGTCGAGTTACAGAGGAACTGGAACCCACAGGAGCATCAGTCTACGAGGCGAGTCATAACTTTCGGAACGGAAGACGATGTTTTAAATATAACGCCGTGGGGTACATAGCCAAATTCTGCAGATCTTTGGGGCGAGTCTGTTTTGTGTGCGGTGACGAGAAGCACTTGGCTGGCCAATGCCCTCAGAAATGGACAGGGCAGCAAAAAAAAGATTAACGGAGAAACAGCTATGTGCAGCTGTTTCTCCGTCGAAGACTGCGCAGTTGTCAGGGTTTGCTGTGGAAGTGAATGGTGTGATTGTGAGCATGTTTGTAGATTTGTGCTACAGCCGTTCAATCGTAGTTAGAGACGTTGTCAAGTCGTCTAAAATCAGGAAGGCACGAATAGACATCATGCTGATGAATGGTGAATCCGTCAGATGTACACACTTGTGTGAAGTAAATGTTAATGTGAGGGTGGTGGTAGTTGTTTTAAGTTGTTTGGTGGTTGACGCCTTACCCGGGTGTGATTTGATTATTGGTATCGATGGGATACGGAAATTAGGAGGCATTCACATCGACAAAAATGTAGATGCTGTATTTGCGACGGAATCGAGTTTGTTAACCACAGGGAATGTGGGTAATATTGGTAGGGTGACTAGTAAAGCAAAAAAAGGGGTTGTCACCGGGAGCATGCCCTTGCGTGAGGTGGAACAGCAGTTAGAATTGGTCGATATTTGTTAAAGCAACGGCTTGTGGCCATCTGGTAGAGCAATCAAGTATTGTAAAAATGTACTGATACCCACTGTCACTTATGAGTGGGCCAACCAAATCTACATGAACAGTTTCAAAGCATGAGGTTGTATAGAAATGAAATAATGGTGCAGATATTTTTCTCGATGTTTTGGCACGGTATGAATTGAGAAGTCCATAATTTTACGTCTAGTCTCCTATTATTCCAGATTACATGGGTGTGTAGTGATTTGAATGTATTGGAACTACCTGGATTATGTAAATTATGTATGTGGTCAAATGCTTCTTTTCGAAGACCCTCTCTTGGACCCTCTCTCTTATATGTAATGTACCTGTTAGGCTCGTGTCATATGGTACTCCATAGATATATGAAATATTTTTGAAATGAGATAAATCTTCTGATGATTGAAGGTGCAATAATAGTCTTTCTTTTGTAAAAATGGGTTGAAAGGATATTGTCTTAATGGAACGGGACAGAAAATCAGCAACCATGTTTTGTTCACTTGGCAGGTAATTTATAGTCAAGTTAAATTCTGAGAGGAATGATATTTGACGTTGTTATCAAGGCGAGGGATCCTTCACTCCCATCAAATGTGATCTGTTCGAATTACAAAAGTTCGTGCCTGTAAAAAATGCTTAAAATGCTTAACGTCTAAAACTATTGCTAGTAGTTCGCAATCAAATGTCAAATATCTCTGCTCAGTTGCAGAAAATTTGTTGGAGAAAAATTCCAAAGGTTGGTGAATACCGTCCACTAACTGATGTAGAACTGCGCCTGTGGCAGTTGTTGATGCATCTGTTGTGAGAAATAATGGGACATCTGTACGCGGATAAGCTAAAACTTTTATTTTTTGAAGTTGATTTTTAATAATTTCAAATTCGGATTGTAATTCATCGGTCCAGTGAATTTTTGAGCGTTTAGGACTAGAACTAATTTCTGATTAACTCGAAGTCAGTCTTGAGCAATTAGGGATATACCGGTGGCGAAAATTGACTGTTCCAAAGAAATTCCGAAGTTCTGTAACGGTTAAGGGTAAAGTTATATGTTTAATAGTATGCATTCATTCTGGCAAAGGTGAATGACCGTCACGTGAAATCACATGACCTAAAAATTTGACAGACTGTAAAAAGAATGAACGTTTCTCCCAGTTAACCTGTAAATTATTGTCATGTAAACGTTAAAAAAGAATCTTCAAGCGTTCCATATGTTGACTTTTATACGTAGATGAAATCAAAATGTCATCGATGTACACTATAGCAAATGGTAAGTCGGATAATACTATATCTATATGCCTTTGAAATGTTTGAGCAGCGTTTCGTAATTCAAATGGCATAAATAAGTATTAAAAAAGACCAGATAGAGTGATAATTGCAGTTTTTTGAATATAAGCGGCAGCTACTGGTATTTGATGATATGCTTTATGGGGTGACCCGACAAAAGCGCCCATTTTTGGAAATTTTGTTTAAATTCTTAACAGAAAGCATCTTTATTTCTACTATTATTGTTTAAATCCCAAATATTATAGGACTCTGAATTTTTATAAAAATAATTTTGTAAAACTTATACTATTTTGGATTTAAACAATATATTGATAGTATGAATAACAGCTTTAATTTTCTGTTAATATTTTTATCCGTTTATTTAGGCTTACATATTTCTTTTTCTAAGCTTCTGATCGTCGAAATCCGGCTTGAAAACGTTCATATTCTATTTCCATTCGATTCTCTTCTTTTTTAAAATGTTCCACTATTTTAAAAATTGAGGGATGGTTGCACTCCACGGTTTGTTGAAAGGCTCTAAGCAAACCTTCAACTGAATTATTTTTACGCGGCAAATCACTATTAACTCTACCAAACATATTCCAAACGTTTAATGGAAAGATTGGTACTACTCTACGGTTGCGCCTCATTCTTCCAATATAATTATCCTCCAAATAATTAGGGAAATATTAATAGTCACAATATTCAAGGACGTCTATTAAAGTGGATAGAAAATTTCTTGATGGGGAACAAATTATCCATTTTTTGTACCATGTTGTAGCATCAATTTGGAATTTTTTTATATTGTATTGTGCACCAAATTTTTTAAGTGTTCAAAAAAAGTCGTTATTTCTAATTAAAATATTTTTCTTGTTAAAAATTTTTTTAACTCTCAAAATTAATTCATTTAAGAATTTGTTCTGTTAAGAATTTAAACAAAAAATTTAAAAAAGTGGGCTATTTTGTCAGGACACTTTTGTTGGTGAGCGCTTTTGTCGTTGGCGGTTTTTTTCGGGGTACCGCTTTATGTAAATCAACAGTAGAATATATGGTTGTTCCGTGGAGTCTATGCAATATATCAGTAATTAACGGTAAATGATAACTGTCATGTTGTGTAGCACTATTTAGTAGTCGATAATCTCCACAAGGTCATATTTTTCCATCCTTTTTTGGAACATTATGCAGTGGGGAGGCCAAAGGAGATGTAGATCGTCTGATTATGTCAGCACGTTCCAATTCCAAAAATTAATTTTCTGCTGCGGTGCGACGACCTGGTTCTCGACGCTTCTGACGGATAGGTTGTTGGGGTTATAATTTAATGTTTTGTGACGAATTTGGAATTAAATTTTGGGTCCTTTTTGATATAATTGTGGCATTGTTTTTCGATAAATTTTGCCAATGTTGCAGGGAGAGTTGAAAATTTTTCGGATAAACTATATCTAGTGGAATTTAAAGAGTTAATTCTATTTTAAAACTGCGATTACCATTTTTTTTCGGAATTTTGTCCATATTGTAAGGAATATCTGATAAAAGTGGGTGAAAATTTTGTTTTTTAACATTTGATTTTAATTGACAGTTATTAATATTATTATCGGAAGTCTTTCTCCCAATGTTCCTTCTGTAGGAGAAGAATCATCTATACCACCGTAAATGTTAAAATCACACACACACACACACACACACACACATATATATATATATATATATATATATATATATATA
>MQRK01233760.1:8811-19601 GCA_001938485.1 Girardia tigrina | reverse complement strand
GTGATCGCGACCGTTGCCATGGTAACCGCGACCGTTGCCATGGTAACCGCGACCGTTGCCATGGTAACCGCGACCGTTGCCATGGCAACCACGGTAACTAGTTACACCCCCCCGGGGGGTGGGGGGGGGTGTGGAGAACATACATTTTTCCCCTACTTTAGTAGTAAATATAGATTTGATAAAATAGACAAAATCTTAATACAAATAGATAAATATTGTCCATTAACTGTAGAATCTTATATTCCCTTACCAGAACATTTATCAAAGAAAAAATATTTAATAAATATTAAAAATGAAAACGATGATTACTGTTTTATATATTGTTACATAGCTCAATCAATGGTAGATCAGAATATTCATAATGAACATCCTAATCGATTTTTACAGTACCAAAAATATAAAGAGTTTGATGAAATAAGAAAAGATTTTGACTTCCCCATCTCTTTTGATAGTATTAAAAGATTTGACAAAGAATTTAAAGTTAGAGTAAATGTCTATTCTCACAATCAAAAACAAATACACAATGAATTTATTTCAAATTATTATCCAGAAGAAGAAGTAACACAATTAAATTTATTACTAGTGACTAATGAAACTACAACACACTATGCTTGGATTAAAAAATTCAGCGCATTCATATCAACAGAAGTTCATGGTGATAAATATGGAGACAAAATATGTAACAGATGTTACAAAAGATTCAGAGATAAAGATTTATACAATCAACATGTTAAAGAATGTTGCTTTATAGAAAACCCAACATGTAAAGAAATATTACCTAAAGAAGGTTTAAATATTTTAAAATATAAACAATATCACCAAGATATAAGAGTTCCATATGTAATCTTTGCCGATTGTGAAACAAGATTTGAAAATTATGATACTGTGGTAAATAATCCAAACAAGAGTTATACAATAAATATAGCAAAACATGTTTTATACGCAGCATCTGCTTATACTGTATCACCTTATGAAACTAATAAACCCGTAACATATTACAATTCTGATAATAAAATCGTGTTAAATAATTTTATTACACATTTAGAAAATGAAGCAAAAAGAATTTACAATCAAACTCGTTTTCAAAAAGAAATAATTTGGACAAATGAAGCTAAAGAAAATTTTAAAACAGCAACATCTTGTCATATTTGTAAAGAATTATTTGATCCAGTTAATCCCAATGTCAATCCCAATATCAATCTTAAAGTAGCAGATCACAATCATTTCACAGGAGAATATAGAGGAGCAGCTAATAATACATGTAATATCAATTATCAAGATCCAAAATTCATTCCAGTCTACTTTCATAATTTAGATTATGATACACATTTTATAATAAAAGAAATAGTAAAAAGATCTACTAAAGAAATATTTATAATAGGTCAAACAGGAGAAAAATACATATCATATAAATATCCAGTCTTAGTAATGCAGTTATAAAGATAAAAATAATAAAATAGTAAATATTTATAGAGAATTAAGATTTTTAGATAGTTACAGATTTCTAGCTTCAAAATTAGAAACATTAACCAAAAATTTACTGTTAGGGTATAATTATTTTAAACATTGTACCATCAATACAGATAAACATATGATAATAAATAGGTTACAAAAAGGAATCTTTCCTTATGAATATATTGATTCTTATGAAAAATTATTAGAAACTGAATGGCCACCACATTCTAAATTCTTTTCTAAGATGAATAATTCTAATATTTTAATAGAAGATTATAAAAAAAGGAAAAGAATTATTTAAAAAGTTTAATAATTTATTAGAATATTCTATATTCTATTTAGAAACAGATGTGTTATTATTGGCAGATATATTTGAAACATTCAGAGACATGGGACAAAAACATTATCAAATAGATCCTGCTTGGTGTTTTACAACTCCTGGTTTTGCTTGGGATGCTTTATTAAAGTTTACTAAAGTTGAATTAGAACTATTGACTGATCCTGATATGTTACACATGATGGAAAAAGGAATAAGAGGAGGACTTTCAATGATTTCTAATAGATATGCTGAATCAAATAATAAATATTGTAATGAGGAGACAAAAGAAATAACTGTTACAACAATTAAAGGTATAGAAATAAAAGAAGAGAAAACTCTAAATAATGTTTATATAGATGAAAGTCAGACAGATCCATCAAAACCTATATCATATTTAGAATATTTAGATGCAAATTCTTTATATCCAACAGCAATGTTAATGAATTTACCTGTAGGAGATTTTAAATGGGAAAAGAATTTAAAAGTATTTAATAGGAATATAGGTTATATTTTAGAAGTTGATATATAATATCCACAAGATTTACATGATTTACATAAAGATTATCCATTAGCACCAGAAAATAGAAGTATTACATATGACATGTTAACATCTTATCAAAAAGAATTAATTGATAAAGATTTAGGATCAAAACCAAGTGTAGATAAATTATTATGTCATATTTTAAAAAGAGAAAAATATGTAATATAGCACCAAAATTTACAATTGTATGCCTCTTTAGGATTAAAAATAACAAAAATACATAGAATTATATCTTTTAAAGAAAAAGACTGGGTTAAACCATTTATAGAATTAAATACTAAATTAAGAACAGAAGCTAAAAATGATTTTGAAAAAGTTTTTTTTAAACTAATGTATAATGCACCATTTGGAAAATCTATGGAAAATATTAGAAAAAGAACCAATGTTAAATTAATTACATCAGAAAAACAGTTTAATAAAATAAAAAACAATATTACTAAAGAATATAATAGAATAATAATAGATGAAGATATTATATTATTACAAAGTAAAACAAAAAGTAAAACATTTTCGAAAGTATTTTTAATAGTGTTTCCTGTTTTATTTTTTAAAGGAAAGGCCCATGCATATTTTGTGTATAAGTCTATAATTGATAAAATATATTTATAATCTTCTTCCTTTTCTTTCTTCATTTCAACTAAATCTGCTCCCCAAATATCATCTTTATTAAAAACTTTAACTTTTAAAAATGTTTTAGGTTTTCTGTATTCTTTATGTAATTCTTGAGCTAATTCGTTTTTATTTTCATCAGATATTTCCCCTCCAAACATAATTTTCAACTTCATTGCATTTTTTACTAGTGCTCTTGCAATTCTTTCTGCAAATGTTGGTTTCTTAATTTCATTTAAATCCTGAATTAAGTCAATATCTGCTTTTTGTCTTGAACGAATATCTTCATTATTGTAAGCGATATCATGTTTTAATGCCGCTTGATCGACGCGATTTATTGGTTCTTCTCCAGGATTTGGTTGATTATTTTCATCTAATCTTATGTCTAAACGTGTTCCAGGTCCTGCATATGAGTAACCCGGAAGATGATGATTTCCTTTATATTTTGACCATGGGAAGTCTGGCAACTTTTTTGATAATGATTGAAGATCTCCTCCTTTTGGTTTATTGATGGTTTGGTAAGTATTTTGGTTAGTGTTTTGGTTAGTGTTTTGGTTAGTATTTTGATTAGTATGTTGGTTAGTATTTTGGTTAGTATTTTCAATATGAAGTTGTGTTCTCTCATGTCTCTTTTTGTGCGATTTTGTAAGACATTTACAACATGTTGGACAGAAATAAGTAGTCATTTTTATGTTAAATTTTTAGATCAATATTTTAAATAAAAATAAAAGATTTGTTTATTTACGAATACTCTTAGCTGCATATTCGGCGATTAAATTATTTCGAACTGCTTTATCAATATCTTTAGAAAGTTTCATTACTTGATTCTGAACTCTTCTCTCTCTTTGACAATAACACGAAACACCCTTTATTTTATACTCGCCACATTTTTTACAATTCATTTTTATTTTAAAAAATAAGTTTATGTTTCTTAATATTTTTTATTTATATTTTTATTTATATTTATTTCATCAAATTAATAATTTTTGTTGATATAAAAATATGTTAGTTAAAAAATTTTTTGAACATATTTTTGAAAGGATCTTCAGTATTAAAATATCTAAAGATATTTCCTGGGAGAGAATTATCATCTATTTTTTTCCAACATTCAACACAAATCGGATAAGGTTTCTCGTTGGAAAGTGTTGACCCACCTACATTTGAATCACAATATCGACATGGAATCATTTTATTTTTTCTTGATAAATATATCTTATATTTTTTAATTTAGGTTTTTAAAAAATGAGTATCCTGAGTAGTATGATTAATGGAGGTTATGCATCAATTCCCCACATGGGGTCCAAAAAATCGCCCGTGTGCGAGCGAAGCGAGCACACAATAAATACCTTAATTCATAAAATGGTATATGAATAAATGAATTATTACTAAAATTTTTATTTTTGAGTTAATTTTTTAAAGATTTTACCTGTGGTGAAACGATTTTTAGAAATTTTCAAAATTCTCAAAAAAGGAAAAATTTAGTGGTAAATTGGATATTTTTCGTCCAAATTGATGAATTTAGAGTGAAATTTAACAGGGGCGATTTTGACCCCATGTGGGGCATTGGCGCATAACCTCCATTAATCATGCTACTAATATTGTTCGGGTTGATGTGATATCATCAACCAACTGTTGCATAATCGGGAAAGTAAAGTAGTTACTTTACAGTATTCTTCTACGGCTTAAAAGTTATTGGTTTAGCTTCTCCTGTATCAATTGTATGCTCTATAACATTGGTAAGACTCACATCTAACGAGTATTTGCTAAACTTATCTATATTTTTCTTTATGATATGCATTGTTTCATTATTTACACTTTCCGCGATGTCATCCATATTTTTCTCAATAATAGAACATATACGTGTAGTATAGATTAAGTTTTTTTAAAAATTTAAGTAAAAATAGACTTAGCGCGATCAATCTCATTCTCGCAAACAAACCCTTGACAGCTATCGATTGCGTTCCAGAAAATATAATGTTTACACTTTCGTTCTGTACTTTACAAGGTAACGGAGAATCTGATAAAGATAACAATTGACAGCGAACAAAAAGCTAATTTTTGAGATGAAACTTCTCACACTCGATGTAATCCACTCAACTTTAGCCTTCACATCAAACAATCTGAAATCTCCTTAATGTAATTCTGATTAAATGACCATCTGAGAGAACAATATATATATATATATATATATATATATATATATATATATATTAGGAATAAAAATAATACGACGCGTTTCTAGATAATAATAATCCCATCATCAATATTTCGTCATTGTGTATTTTTAAATATTTATATATTGATCCGTACGATACAAAACATGCTGCAAAAATTTATCATAAAAAATAGGAATGCTGATCCGATAGTTGTATATGTCAATCGATGCACAAAGGCAGAAAATGAGCCTATTAGAAGATATAACCTCAGATCACAAACTCAACCTGATGAAATAGCAGTGGTGGAAATCGACCCACTACATTCAAGGAATAGAAACACAGAATCTACAGATTATGAAGATATCATAATAATTAATCCACAAGTACCACGTTCAAAATCGATAAAAGTTCAAAATCTAAATCACTAAAAGTTAACCATGATAATGGATCGCCATTATCACATAAAGAAATTAGTGAGATTGCAACTATTTTATTGTTACAAGAGGATATTGGATTACATTTTGCACTAGGACATGTTTATGATGACCAATTTTTCAAATGTGCGATAAGAAAATACCTCCACCTCTTTTCTGTGAAAGATCCAATATGGAATGCTACACAACAAACGATTGTAATAACTCGACATAAGTTTCACAAAGCAGCAAAATTACTTAAACAGACACAATTATGTGAGTATCAAGGGTTGATAGACAATCAAGGGAATGGTGGATTAACCGCGTTAATGGAAGCAATAATACATCGAGCACCATTCCATACAGTTATAGCACCTCTTATAATATACTCTAATTTGGCTCTCCAAGATCGTCGGGGTAATACCGCATCCGAATATAGTAAGAAATATGGCGCAGAGTTAGTTAAATCGGTATTTAAGATAATAAAAAAACAACGAGATTAAGTCATTAGAAGGAAAAAAGCAGCCGTTTTATATGTGAGACATTTAAATCAAATAAGCCAGCTCAACGAACAACAAAGAAAGGAAGAAATGTTTATAAAAGGCGTAAATTTACATAATGAGCGTCGAAGAATGTTACCAGTAAACATTGAAGCAAATAATAAGGTTGCGAGAACAGATAAAAATCGAGGTTAGAGTTTTAAATATTTAAAATTTCAATCTATATTAATCATAATAATCATCTTATCATTTATATTACGGGTTGTTGGCGCTGATATAGGTATTTCGTTACGAGAACGACAAATTTTACCACAGATTGTCCCACATACTGTCTTTGTTAAAGTTGGAGTGCATAATATTAAATATTCCTTCAAGATTTGTCTTGGACAATGTTTTAAGCAAGGTAATAACGAACTGAGAGCAATCTATTTTGACGGAAATCGGAAATATACAAATATGTATGTTCTTACATATAGAAAAACAACCTTAATAGCAGCGTTCGAAATTAAATGGGCACCGAAGAGAATACTAATATATAAACCAATCTTAAACCTCCCTATTCATAGTCTTTCATGGGATATTTTTATACAATATAGTTCACTATTTACTGTACCACACGTTAAAATACATGAAAAATTTATTGACTCTGATTCCTTCACGAAAATTCAATCTATCCTTTATAAATTAAATGGTCACAAAAATTTTCAATTACACACATGGCCACTTCTATTTCTCAGTGTTGGATTATTTTTACTCAGTTCCTTAATAATATGGCACATACCATACTTATATAGAAAATACAAAAAGAAACAGACGACTTTAAACTTATATCGTACCTCCTTGGGGAAATACATGCAAGGAGTGTACGTAGAACAAACACAGGTATAAAAATCATTTTTGGCTGTACGAGCCTTGAAATTTTATATTTCATTATAAAACTATTAATTTTTTCTTTCTTTTTTTAATTCGTGCAAACGTGAACAATGATTTAATATCTTTTATTTTAGAAATGAAACCAGCATCCTAAACAGCGCAGGATTTCCTCTCCAAAATTCAAAACAAATATTCTAATTTTAAACAAACTTTTATTGATAATCAACCGTAATCCGATATCGAAATTTGTCGTTTGCCAATTCAAAGAGCGTAAGAGAATCGTCAATCACTAGTGCGAGAAGTTGCCCGCCGTTGTTAGGGATACACGCATGAATAGAGAATTGCCTCAACTTGAAGTTCTTGATCGTATGGAGAACTGTAAGAATAGGTCATCCAGGTTTTTCAAAAACAACCCATTTGCCCAATCAAGATACCCCTTCCGTCCAGTTGGGCACCTAATGAACCCATTTCTGATAATTTAAGTTTATTCTTCGGATAATCATAACACGCAAAAAAAGCAATATTAACTTCACTTTGTCACAGTTATTCGAAAAATAATTTTTAACAAGTAAATTTTATTTGTAGTAATTATGATTTTTTATTCAATTTATTAATATGGCAATAGCATTTCATCTTTTTGACAGTCTCACTTCGACAAACTAACTGTTATTAAAGCTTATTTGGTTTAACCATTACTATTTAATCCTTTCTTTTATCATTTTAATTAGTCATTTTTATTTAGTTAATCATTTAGGTAACCATTGTCTTTTCTTTTAATATTTTTGCCCCCAATGTAATCATTGTAATTAATTTCAATTGAATTTTGGAATGGGTATATAGATTTGAAATATTGAATATACATAAATGAAAAACCCTGTAAATAATTCTTTCGGTCTATAAAATATATCATTTGAAAAGTTCAGTTATTAATATCTCATTTAACTTTCAAAATCTAGTGATTGTAATGATAGTACTACAACAAATCAATAATTCATATTTTAGTATTATTGTTGCTTTAAAAATTATGGTATTATGGTATTCTTTTAATTAACCTATTTAGGAACATTATTGTATTTTTTTTGTAATTCATAACTATTTATTTTATTCAATTTAATTAAGAAGACAACTATTTATTACAAATATTTTAATTGACAAACAATTACGTTTCTGGAACCATTTAAATTGAGAATGAAAAAATTAAAAATTAATAAATCTTTCGATATTCATGTTTATTTGAACCGAAGATTTTTTCTATTATTTATTAAAACATCTTCATAAAACCCTTCAGATTTCTCAGTTTATGTTTTTCGTGTAAATGCACTTTCAAATTTTTTAATTTTTTTTCGATTTAAATGACGGAAACTCTGAAATAATAGGTGTTAAAATGCATTGCCACAAAAACATTCGATTCGAAGTTACCATATGAATATTGTAAATGAAATATGTCCAAACTAAACTATTGCCTTGTTTTTAGGTTGATTCTCTTTCATCAAAAATGTAAGAATGTAATAGATAAATAATAAAAATATTTATAATTTATCTGTATTTTTTCATAAAAACATTAAAAATAAAAATCAAGATAAAACAATCATATCAGAAAAATAAAAATACAATAGGAACAAAGAAATGTGATCGCAAATATAATTGTCTCAAATATTCGAATATTTATCATAGGAATTGTTTTGCGATTTTTTCTGAGAGTTTTTGATCCACCTGGAGGATGAGAGTGAAGGAGAATAATAAATGACAAAAACGAAATTAGCGAAAATCGTCATGTTTCTTGTGTCGTATTAAGTTGATCAACTATTGGCGACATGATACGGGTGTAATGGAAGATCATATGAATGAAGAGAGTAGCTATCACACAAAATTGCTGACGGAAACGATCCAAAATATGAAATATAAAATAAGTTATTTGAAGAAAAGTAACAATAAAAACAGTTATTGCTTGACGATTCCATAAAATTCGCAACTCCACCGATTCACGAGTTAACAATGGCCAATTGAAATAACAACTAGAAACAATTCAAGTTAATAAATACGTTCATAATACAGCAACAAAAGCTAATATACCTTCGATAAATAAATTTATAAGGGAAGATCTACCAATCCTTCGAGAAGAATCGTGGTAAGAACCAGTTGCCGTAAAAATTGAAATAAAGAGCTTGGTTAAAATAAACAATAACTAGTTGTTTGGTGATTTGAATAAGAAGATCGACAATATAATTCAGAACATTGATCTGACCGATGTTTACTTCCTTAGAGCTCTATTCGCCCAACATAATTAAAATTAACGTTTCAACGCAAAATGTCCAAACGGTAACGAAAGATTTTAAAATTCAAAGTTATGTAGAATCAAGAGTTATAAAATAATATAAATAGGAAAGCTCCGTTGATAGGAATAAGGTAATATGAATACGAGATCGAAGAAACCAAATATTCTTAATGTAAAAATAGCTTATTTAACTAGAAACAAACTATTAATAAATAATTAATAAGGGAAATATAAAATAAGAGGAATTTAAATTCGAAAAGTACAAATAACAACATTCCTAAATCAAAATCAAATTAAAAGAGATAAAGTGATTCAAATTTGAAACTGGAGTCAAGAGGCATGGAATGTCATGTAGTAATAATCCAAGTCATAATATAATACCCATATAAATTCGAGGTTAAAATTCGCCGATTATGACTCCGAGTTGAATCGGAAGTTCAATGTAACGTTGAAGTTGAATAAAAGAAAAATCTCGTTAATTAATGAAACATTAACAGGTGAAGAACATTTTGGAGATGACGCAGGCTGACCGTAGCATGCAAGGGGCAAGCGGGCAGACCGACGTTTATTTCCTTGGGGTAATCTTTGTTTGTCGTGTTTAAAATCGAATTATATCGAACGGTCATGGTATTAGCATCATACCCTCAGAAACTGAGTTACCAGTCGGGTCATCCTCGGTACTGGTAGAGAACCCGAAGGCGCTCCGACGTACACACAACGTGTTGATGTGAGCGAAGGAGGCGCGTCTGTTCCCGTAAACAATAAGAAAATAGAGAGCAATCATCGAGGGAAGTATGAAGAGGTGTAAGATAAGTGTGAGTTGCCATTTAACTCAGGAAAGCGGATGGGGGCTCAGGACCAACGAAGATGTCTTGAAACGGAGGGAACACGACAGTTGCCATTGATATCGCGGATAGTTTAGAAGATGAGGTGGCTGAACAGATAAACGATATTTATATATCTTCTCCCAAGGAAATATCTGTTTTTGCTGTGGAGTTCTTGCTGCAAGACGATGTGCCAAACCCGTTTTACCAACTTTCGCACCTTCAAATAAATTCCGATTTTCAGGTCAGTGAAAGGTTGGTCGCTCAAAGGACGTCTTTTGTGAGAAAAAGTCTTTCCTTAGAGGAAACTAGACTTCGTTTAAAGTCCTTGGACGCCGAATTTGTTAAAGACGCCAATAAGAAGTTTCATGTGGCGGCGATCACGCTCATGAAATATAGTGGGAAATTGTTGATGAACACCCGAGTTAGAGCCCGTACTAGGATTACAGAATGGAGACCTCATAGGTTCGGTAGATGAGTATGAGGTAATTGCGGAGTTGCATAAGAACCTTTACGGTAACATTCTTGTTGGGCATGATCTCCAAATGGAGATCAGAAGATTAGCCATACCCACACATACTCTGTTGGGCATCCGCGACACTGCCACAGCAAATGTTTTTAGCCTGTTACGTATTAGACCAAAAATTGAAGGCAGTTTTTATAGCCTAAAATCAATGGCATGGGAAATCTTAAGAGAAAGAATTCAGATCTACGTCCATAATTCTCATGAGGATACCAATGCCTTGTTAAGAATTTATCGCAAGGTAGAAAGTAGGTGGGTAGATGATTTATCCCCTACTAATACCTCAAACCTATTCGAAAATT
>MQRK01233755.1:0-18450 GCA_001938485.1 Girardia tigrina | reverse complement strand
CCTACCAACTCAATCCTGGAACGAATTCAATCACTGGACGTTTAAAAGACGCTGTAGTCTAAAACGGCCCTTTCTCTGTGGTCCTCTGTGACCCTAATTTTCTAATTGTTTTATGATAAAAAAATTTTGTAAACAATTTGACCAATGCAAAACAATCACACCGACAAAATACATTTCGTTTTGAATTCCTTCGTTCTTTCCAAGTTGTTCAAAAAATAATTGATTTTAACGTCAGAATATACACATTGTAAAGTAAAATCTATAAAATAGAGATAAAAAACGCGTCGTCTTATTTTTATCCCTATTATATAGATTTTACTTTACAATAATTATCCATATTTTTTCATGTTAAATATTTCATTTAATAAATAAATTTAACATGTAACAAAATGTTTAGATTTAATTAAATTTTTTATAAAGTCATCTAATTTCGACTCGGATCCATCGAATTTTTCTTGTCCCATAATGTTCGTTGTCACATTAGCTGTGGTCGCCAAATTAACAACATCAATGTAATTTTTAAAACATTTATTAATATCACAAGTAGAATTGTCATGACAACAATTATTCAAACCACTTTCGCTATTCAACCTTTTTAGAATCTTTACCAACCAATTAGAATCTTTATAATTAATAATTATTAATAAATATTTTTAATTTATTGTAAAAATTATTTTGAATTTAGAAATGTATTAATCAATAAAAAGGTTGAATAGCGAAATTGGTTTGAATAATTGTTGTCATGACAATTCTACTTGTGATATTAATAAATGTTTTAAAAATTACATTGATGTTGTTAATTTGGCGACCACAGCTAATGTGACAACGAACATTATGGGACAAGAAAATTTCGATGGATCCGAGTCGAAATTAGATGACTTTATAAAAAAATTTCAAACGTTATGCTGATATAATGAGTATAACAGAAGGTAGAAGATTATTGATGGTGACGATCTTCCTGAATCCTTCAGCAATCACAAAATTTTCAGAAGTAGATGGAAATACGCATAAAGAAAAACTGAAAGCGGCATTTGTGAAAGAAAAATCTCTGCTTGATACAATGAAGGATATGCCTGTATAATAAATTTTATCGTGATTTGTTTTTTATTTAGTTTTACCATCACAAGTTATCCAGGCATGTCCAACGTGAAAGTAATTCTCGACTGTCTCGAGAAGTTCGATGGGCAGAAATCATGGGAACTATGGAGGTAATAATTTGTTCTGCTGACGTCGATGCAACAGATTAAGGATTCCGCCATGCTGTTCCCGTTTTTGTTGAGCGGATCAGCACTTAGCGTTTATATGGAGATGTCGAAGAAGCAGCAAACGAACATTTACGAAGTGTTTGGTCTTTGGCGTACGACAGCGGGAGGTGTATCGCAGATTGCAGAATATTAGTGTTGGGTTCTATATTATTATTTTAATTTTATTAATTTGTCGTAATGTGAGTGTTCCCATTTCACCCAACATATTATTTGGATATGTCTCTCCGCTAAGTGTCCCTAACTCACACTGATAAGAGATCCATATCATACTCAATCAATCCCATCTGGCCCTTTGATCTCGCCAGTGAAATTGATAAAGTACCTATTGGGTTCTTAATTGATTAAAATTAATTAATTATAATTATCATTTCTCTTCTATTTAATTTTAAATTTGAATTTAATATTTTTACTGAAAAGAATATGAACAAAGCTTCGCATGTTAAAGATTTATTAAAAAATAAAAATGACTAAATCAATTTAACAATCAATCAATCAACTCCTAATCATCAATTTTCTGAATCGGATAAAATGACAAACGCCTCTTCCTGTCCAGTCGTAAAAGATCGAAAGCAAAAACGAGCTCGTTGCTCCTTTAATATTTGTTCCTTTGACTTAACCTCGAACAACTTTTGCATTTCATTGAACACCCCGCCAGGGACTGTAACCATAATGTGTGTGTGTTGATGTTAAAGCTAGGAGTTTCTTCTAATACACAGTCACCTTGCTGAGGATTTTCTGCTTCTTTTGGTAAGAATCTGAAGAGCCTGGACCCAAAATCTTTTCTAACTCCTTTTCAGCTTGTCGGAATAATTGCGCTGTTCTTTTTCTTTGCTCGCGCTTTTTTGTGTTCGGTTCATTTTACCAGTCATTGATGCAATCATATCTTCCTTAGTGATAGATGCATGAAGCTTTGAAGATGACGCGAGGTTTCAACTTCCTGCATCCATGGGTTCCTTTGCTGCAATTCTAGGAGCAGTCTCCAACATCATTGCAGGATCTTCTTGGGAGATTTTCTTTATGATCTTTTTGTGGTATTTCGAAATATTTTGTTGAATCCTCAACTCACTAATTTCAACATATAAGGCCTTTATTTTTTGTTGCGCTAGCATATACTTGTCTACTATCGGTTTATGTACTGACAAAGGAACTGAAATTCTTTTATAATCCTCGAGTTCAGTTGTTTTTTCAGATAACTCCTTAGTAACTTTATCAATTTCTTCCCTCCTTTTCTGAAGATCACAAAGTAACCATCTATGTTGATCTTTCTTATCGTAAATTGATTGATTCATTATCTAAATGATGATGAGAAGTGGATTTACTGATGTAAATAAAACAAAAAGAAATAAATAATTGATGGAGATAAGTAAAGGCAATTCCTCAGTTAAGAATATCAATAAATTCTTTTAACAACCAGACGGACAACAGGCTCGGTTAGCACTAAAAGCACCTGCCGTCCTGTGAGGAATATTTTAAATTTGGTATGTTGAAATTGGTATGTTGAATTTTGTATGTTGAGTTTAGTATTTGGAAATGTGTTTCTCCCACCCAGATGGAAAATTGATATTTTAGATGTACATGATGAATAATTCAATTATAATTTGCATTTTAAATTATAGCATAAGATATTTAAAAAACCTTAAAAAATATCAAATCGTTTCAAATTTTAATATTAAAAATTTAAATATAGTAAATAACTTTTAACTAAGTTTTAAATTAAATAAATGTTCTTTCTTTAAATAAAATCATTTTTAAATTAAAATTAACATGTAGATAAAATTATTACTAAAATTACAAAATTAGAACTTTAAAAATAAAATCTGAAAATGATGAAAGATTTGTTCGAATAATTGTTTGTTAAAAAACATTAACTAAAATTTATCACTTTAGAACGATATCGAATTACGAAAGCTTTACTGAGAGTTATCCAAAAGATAATCAAATTGTATTGAAAATAAAAGTTCGAAAACCCATTTTGGTGTTCTTAATACGTCCCTTATTGACAGATCGGTAGCCCTCAAATCTCTCGAGAAATATTTACTGCCTAATCATCAACAGTCTTGGCAGGCTCATTCAACACCTGCCGTTACTCATTAAAAAAATGTGATGTGTTATTGGGTGTTGACGTGATCGAGCATCGGAGGGTGATTGTGATTCACCAGTGGACATTAGGGGGTTGACTTTTTAACTTTTTCTCCTTAAAATTAATTGGTATATTTTTAAAAGCTGACATAGTTATATTTATTTATAAAAATGCATATCTTGAGACATTTTATTGAAAAAATATCCCCCGTAAATATGCATTTGTTTTCTGTAATAATTTTTATAATTAAGCTAGAAATTAAAACGTTTTATAATTGCTTTTTTCACATTTTTAATGTGTGGCATGATACAAATTAACGTAAAAAGTAATTTTAAGTATTCATCGTTTGAATCCATCAAGTGTTAGTTATTTCTAAAAACGCAAGATTGAATTATTGTCTTTAGCTGTCAATATAAACGTGTTCCAATGAAGGTGTTTTTGTGTTAACTGAATGTCATCTGCTTTTCGCATGTGACTTAACAGTTTATCAATTTACTTTATGTTTTTAAATTTCTAGAATAAGCTCTGAGAAAGCTAAAAAACCATAAAATATCAAAGCCTGGACAAAAAATCTAGTTCACTTGGAGAAATTCAAAATCAACAAGATCTCACATACCCAAAGTTATGCAGTCACTTCATAATATGAATAAAATGTCAAAAGCTTATTCTGTTATTGGTCGGTTTAATTACTTATGAAATTTGCTGAAATCAGTTTATTAAGATGTTAAACGTTTGGCACAGAATTATCATATTACTTGCTTGAACTCAGTTTACCAAAAATTTATAAAATTTCTATAACAAAAAAGTAGAAATTCTTAATAAGAAATATCATTCTGTTCAAAAAGGCAAACAATGTTTTAAGAAAAAGTGAGATTATTTATTTGACATAACCAAAGTAACTGGCTGAGCAATGAAGACAAGAAATTTTATTTCTTACAGTTGAAAACTGATGGTCAAGCTGCTTATTGCACTAACAAAACAGTTAAAGTACATCCTTCTAAGGCTGACAGGAAGATTCCTATCATACCTAAAACAGATACAATAGAGATCAGTGATGACAATAAAGATGAGAACAGCATTGTGGCTGTTAATTTAGTTAGGAAGTCCAAACCAACTATTAAAATGTCAGCAGAGGTTTGCGAAAAAAATTTATCTGAATAGGGTATTAATGTGCAAACAAAATCGTAATATGTGGTTTATAGAGCTACAATGTCAGAATGTCAAAAAATGGAAAAGCATATGATTAATCATTTAAAAAATGATGATTGGGTGTTGCATTTTGAGGGTAAAAGAATTTTCGGAAATAAGTATTAAGACTTGATTTTAAAAAATGCAGTAAAAGAGGTCAAGCTAGCCATTTTAAAAATGGACAATTGAAAAGCTAATTGTATTTACAGTGGCATAGTTGAAGTCGTAGATAAATTTCAACTGTGGAGTAGCATTAAAGTTATGATATCTAATACTACAAGTGTTAGTACTAAGAGTAAAAAAAAGAGTTGTGAGCCAATTTCAAAGAGAATTCAAAAGAAAAAAATCTTGAATCATTTCAATTTATTACTTTTCAGCATCATGTGCTAGACTAAATTTTGAAGCATACAATGAATAAAAAAATGAAAAGCTGATCACCAGATAATACAAATTTATTAAAAACCTGCAAAAAAACTATGAAAATTTAAAATCAAGCTTTAAGCATGGTGAAAAAAATTGTAAAGGGAGGACTTATAAATGGAGAGATGATATGGACTTTTTGTTTGACTTGGTACAAAATTACCGAAGCATAATGGGAATGGCAGCTATCCAGCGATAAACTTCAAAAGTCTACCATCATTGCACAATGCCAGATTGAATTCAAGAACAATCTATGCTCTTCTGGCTTATATTTTAACTGAGACGAATAATAATCAATTGTGTTTGATTTCTGACTTCATAGCATCAACCTGATCTGATATATAGTTTTCTGACTTACAATACTCTGAACATGATTTTAAAAATTTAGAACAAACAATAAATTCAACTTCAGCCATGAAGATCTTGAAAAGATTTTGGTCCCAGGTGCCAAGCAGCATACAAGGAATTCAGAGATCCAATATTTGTTCCGAAAGAGTCATTAAAAATTATGCAAGAAATTAATGCCAAAGACATTGACAAGATGAACCACAGATTTATTCTACACAATTACTTTTAAATTGCACAAATAATTGACCTTTTCTTTTCAATGAACTGAAAGCTTTTTAAAAATAAATTGCTACTTCCATGGTAATTTGTCGATTTTTATGATTTTTAACAAAAAATATTTTTTTTAATTACGGGGTACATTTTTGTATATTTAGTCAGTAAAACTTTTGCAATTAGTAATCTTATGTAGAATGTCATATTTTGGTTCTATACCCAAGTATAGTTGTTAAAAAATCAACCCCTAGTGGACATGTCTGTGGTGGAGAAGGTAAAATGGGTCTTGGAAAGAGTAGCAGAAAATGACCCATGCCGTGGCATGTGGAGCATTGTAGAATACAAAATGAGTACTCTGTGGTGCGATGCTAGTTTAATAGCGTTGGGTGCTTTGCTGGAAGTTAATAGTAAAATCATTGAGGATTGATCTTTATTAAGGAAGAAGGACGATTCACGGCACATCAATGTTGTGGAGTTGGAAGCGGTTGTCAAGGGGTTGAATTTATGCGTGAAATGGGGTATGACGAACATCACAGTGAAGTGTGACAACAAATCTGTGGTCTCCTGGGTGAATGACGTGTTAACAAGTAAGTTCCGTCTGAACACAAGTGCCTTTTTCTGAATTACTAATCAGACGGCGGTTATCTGTTTTTAAAGAAATTTGCAACGAGTTTCATTTAAACAATTAGAATACAGTTTGTGCCGAGCAAGCTGAATAAAGCGGCTGAACTGACGAGAATACCGAAGCAGATGACTAAAAGTGTATGTTGTGTCGCTTTGGTGAGTGAAATTGAAAATCTGAACGATCTTCATTTGAAGTGCCACTTGGGAGCAGAAAGAATGAAGTTCCTTTGCGAAATTAAAAATATTAATGCCACGGATAAAGATACTTCGAACATGATTGCAAAGTGCCAGAAATGCTAGTCAATTGATCCCGCTTCGGTTAAATGGGATCACGGTGGTTTATCTGTTAGGGAGACCTGGCAAAGATTAGCAATAGATGTCACCAAATTCAATGGAGATAAGTATTTAAGCTTCATCGATTGCGGGCCATCCAGATTTGCTACGTGGAAAAAATTCGGGATGAATGTTCGCATTCTATCACCGCGGCAGTAAGTTCTGTGTTTTTTGAGCGTGAAGCACCAAGAGAACTTATTGTGGATAATTACACGACTTTTTATTTAAACGAGTTTATAGAAATTTGCAACGGTTGGAGAGTCAAGTTAATTTGTCGTGCAGTCTACCGACCCAGCGGGAACGGAGTTATAGAAAGAAACTATCGCGCGATAAAAAGAATTGCTCTGAGATCAAATATCACAATAGAAGAAGCAGTTTTGTGGTACAACAATACTCCTTCGAGGGGTAAGGAACCGTGGTAAGGAACAAAACGTAAACTTTCTAAGAAAAAGTTGCTCAACCTTGTTTTTCATTTATTTTTAGTATGAATTTAGAAATATATTAATGAATAAAAATGTCGAATAGCGAAAGTGGTTTGAATAATTGTTGTCATAACAATTCTGCGTGTGATGTTAATAAATATTTTAAAAAGTGGTTGATTTCATTTAAGATATCGTTACAGTTGCACCACATTCCATCACAAACTCCTCCAAAAATAACAGCGATTGCTCAGAGATTCTGAGAGTCCATGTACTTGAGCGAGCTTATCTCCTGTAATAAACGACCACATCCACAACCAGACTGTCCCTGAGTCACACATAATCTCAATCTCCTTCAAGTACCACACCAGTTCCATGTTGATCCCTTTCAATACAGCCTCTAATTCAGCCAGATTGATATGATATACATCATCCTTCTTCCGCAGCCAGTAATTGTCTTCTAATGTCGTATTGTTCAGCTCCAGACACACGCCTATTAATAAACTGCTCGCGTCGCATCACACGCGATCTTTGTTCTATTTTGAGATATCCCACACCCCGCCAACAGGATCCAACTTATCTAATCGACTCTTAATGTACTTTAGTAAAACCAAATTTCTTTCGTCTACCTTCTCAACCCACTTATTGTCACTAATGATTCTTCTTAAAAGAATAAACGCTGGCCTCAACCAACCAGCAATAGGAAAATGCCCGGTCACTTATCCACACTACAAAAAACACTTACCATTTTGTCGATTCAGAACTGTGATATTAAATGAATTATTTAATAAAATATTGAATTTGAATAAAAAGTGCTTGTTTAAATATTCGAAAAATTGTAGTTTTCATATATATGTTTATTACTATTGAATCTTAATTTTTAATTCGATTATATATAACATGACGACATGAGCAGAAAAGAAAAGTTTCATGGAGGAATTTCTGTTTAAAGAAAAGGAAGGTAAACTCTTTGTTTTTAAAAAATATTCAGCAAACCAAACGAAAATTAGAGAACACGTGAAAAATGTGTTGGAATTCATCAAATTACTTCCGTTTGGTGATTAATTACGTTTGGTGAAAACGAAAAAAAGGATGAATTGCAACTTTTCCAAAAATATTTTGATGATGAAATCAATAAAGAAATCAAAAGCGATCCATCATACGATTGTGAATCCGAAAATCTTGATGATTACATTCAACGATTGTTTAAATTATTAGAAAAGAAGGAGTCAAAAATATGCAATATCAAACCAATATTTCAGATAATTCAGAATAAAAATGAAAATATCATCGAATACGCCAAAAAAATCCGCATAGGAAGTTTGAGAATAAAAGAAATCAAGGAAGATGTAATGATCGAAGCTTTCTTGGAAGGTTTGGCATATAAGAAAATCGCACAAATTTTCCGGTTATTTAAACCAAAAACATTAGAAGAAGTGATTGACCTTATAAAGGACGAACAAGAACCAGAAAATATTTTCGAGAATGACCAAAATTTTTATCACATTAAAAATGACCAGGGAAATTTGAAGCAGCTGAAACTTGAAAACGAAAAACTTAAGAATGAGATACGACAATTGAAATCGATAATATCGAGAATAAGAGAAAAACCACAGCCAAGAAATTATGATCCAGTAAATATGACTAAAAATTTCCCTAAATATTCTATGGATAAAAGACAGTATTTCGCCTGTAAAAGGATAGGACATATTTCTAAATTTTGTAGAGAACGCAAATGCTACGGTTATGGAGCGACAAACCACGTAATTCGAGATTGTGGAATAAAACGATTAAGATATTTTCAGAAAGATGAGCAAGAAGTTTTAAGTAACGGGGCATCAGAGAAGAAGAATAGTGAACTGCAGGATAATCAAATTAATATGATAAACAAATCAGAATGGAACAAAGAAAATTCAAAGGCCATTTTTATGAACAAACCAACGTTGGAAGAAGCATATAGTAATTATATTCTCGGTCAAGGAGTGTGGCCAAAAAAGAATTTGTATAAATACGAACCGACGTTAATATCAGAATCAAGACCCGAGAAAGTGAGAAATAAACCGATCGTTCAGTGTAATACGATGAATATGCCAGTCAAAGTCATGTTCGACACAGGTGCTGACTTAAATGTCATCAGTCAAGAGTTGGTGGAGAAGATTTGTGAACGAAATCCAGACGTCAAAATTTATGATTCAAGAACCAAGATAACATGTGCAAATTGTACTGCGGAAGAATGCATAGGAAAGATTCAACTTAATGTGGCAATCGGACCATATATTACAGCCCATGTTTTTGACATTATGCCTAAAATATTTCCTCACATTTTCATCGGGTTAAGAAGTATGAAAAAATATGAAATAAAAGTAAATGCAGGAGAGGATTGTATTGAAATCCAGAATGTTAAGATTCCATTTATCTCAAAAACATTAACGGCGGAGTCTTTAAACTAGGATAGTCTGCGTTGGGGTAATGTGGGGTACAACCGGATAGAGACTCAAAATATCAATTTATATAAAATTATTGTATCAGATAATGTTACTACGAGTGGTTATGAAGATTATGTTATTAAAGGAATGATAGTCGTCAGTTACAACGAAAGAATGAGTGATGAAAACCGAGAATTTATTTTTACAGGAGAAAAAGAGAAGCTCAGCGAAAAAGGCCTGATAGCCTTATCAAATTTTATGACGGATATGTTTGGATCAGATTAACTAATATTGAAGGAGGAAGAAGACAGATACGTACTGGGATGACCTTGGGTTATGTAGAGGTATATCATGAAAATGAACAAACGACAGAAAAAAGATCAATATACCGCCTAGCGAAGGAGAGTCAGAAAAAAGATAAAATCGAAATTGAAGAAACGCTGAAGAGCATTGACGAATCCATTAAAGCACCCAATGAACAGGCAAGAAATAGCCTAATGGAAATTATACGGGCAAATAAAGATATTTTAGTACGTATAGACTGGATATCGGGAAAAGTGATCTAATTGAACGCACCATTGAGACAGAAAATGAAAAGCCAATTAATTTTAAACCTAGAAGGATACCCCTGGGACTTGAACAGAAATTACAAGTAATGATCGAGGAAATGGAAAAGAAAGGAATTATCAGACCTAGCACATCTGCTTGGAACTTTCCAGTGGTATTGACTAAGAAAAAGAATGGAGATATTTTACTTTGGACATCAAACCTCGGTAACTGCGCTCTAGAAGACGCAAAACCGGCTGCGCATATCTGGTTCACCGTTATTCGTTTTTGTGGCCCCTTACGTCTCTTTGGACACTAACCGGCCATGTGTCTCTCGTCACTATGCACAAAACAAGCTCGTTTTGGGGCCCCACAGAATTATACCACGTATCCTTGGTCATTGCATTTAAAACATTTTCTCACTAACAGTGGAGTGGTGTCATTCTTCTCATCTGCCACCATTCCACCTGTTTTCATTTTTTGAGATGGGTCCTGGCGCAGGTTTATCCATGAATGTTCCCACCTATAATCTGGCAGGCGTTTCGGCGTCATCTCTATCATGTATACAACAGATATTACCAGAGAATTCCCATGACAATAATCTCTGAGATCTGCAAATCGTCAGTTGCACATACAGATTTTATGTGTTTTTTGATGGAATCAGGTAACCCATTTATCACAGCGCATTTAATCCATTCATCACTCGCTTTCATGTCAATTAAATGGACCAACTTTTTGATATCAGGCACGTACATGTCCACGAGTTAAACTTTTTTCATCTTCCTGTGGCATAGTTCTTCGAATGCCGTAGCCCTTTCTATGCAGAACGCTTTGTCATTCACGCGTTTCAGTTTTCCGTAATAATATTTCTCTTCATCTGATAGTCTGTCATAAACAACAAAGGCTCCCTTCTACAAAAAAGCTGGCAGCATCGACTTCAATTACGTCAACTACTGTAACTTGGCAACCAACTCGAACTTTGCTAGCCACTCCAAAAAATCGTCCGTTCCGTCGTATCTCCTTATAATATCGCCCAATATAACAGACATCGGTCGTTGCGATATCTTGTAATAATAAAATAAAGAAAAATGATGATAAAATGTTTTTGTCTTGAAATCACACTCCAAATTACACGTATTTTCAATTTTCTGCTCACAATGCGTTTATTCAAATAACATTATTACTTTATTGTCATTATTAATTAATTGTCATCGTCACATTCATCACCACTTTTACAAAGTCAGAACCATCATCCAAATTTTTCCCACTAATCAATGGTTTCGTCCATTTGCATATTCGCAAATAAACTGGAGACATAGACGTAGCTTGTTTTACAGATGCACCTTATTAAGGAAATATTATATTTTAAACCGCTATCAAATGCGAAATATCATAAAGGTTTTAATTTATTGCAATAGCTGTTGTGTTGACTTCATATCGATTTCTAAAATTAAAAAAAAATAACATTTTTAAATAATCAAAAATAGAACGTCATTTTTCTAAATTTATTTTTGATTTCGTAATTAATTTTGGCGGATTACCCGCCATCTTCAGACTAAATTAACATTAGCTTTTTGCAGCTTATATATGAGAATGGTGAATTTGCAATCAATTATGTAATAAAGGCTCTATTTGAAAATGTTTAACAGAGAAGTTGAGTGTGAAGCTTTGATATTAATTTTTGGATCCGTGGATCTTATTAATAAGGCCTCATACGTAACTCTCTCCCAGTAATTCTTAAATCGATTACACAAAATTTGAAAATCATTTTCTTCGATTTCCGGAGGGTAATCCGCCGAAATTTATTACGAAACCAAAAATTAATTTTGAAAAATGGGGTTCAATTTTTATTTATCAAGAGTATAAATTGCCATTGTTTTTTTACATTTTAAAATAACTTTTATTTTTGTTTTTCATTTATTTTATTGTATAATATAGTCATGATAAGGTAATCTATTAATATACTATAAATGAAATAAAAATTGAAAGAAATCTGTGGTTTGATCGTCAATTTTGACAAAATAATTATTATTAACAGAAATTCAGGAAAAATTGACTTAAATCTGGTTTTCATACGAAGTTTTCATGAGAAATAAGATATTAATTATATCATCGATAATAATAATAACACAATTAAAAGTTGTTGAGAGAGCCTTTTAAATCGGAAAGGTTTCACAAGTAATTTTCTTTCAAATTAGTAAAATTTGTGCATGTAAACTTCGAATTATGTCCTATTTTCTACAATTAATTTTACGGCTCTGTCAATTTAATACCAGAAAGTCACTAAACGTCGAAATTTCAGATCAATTATTGTTCGAAAATACCTAGACAAAGTTTGATTTTACTACCTTAGTAAAACAGTATCTCTTAGTTAGATGACTTATATTACATGGGTAATTTTATAGTCTATAATTTATAGGTTAATTAAAGTGTTTTAGGTTTATTAAATGCCTATATATTTATAAACAACTTATTAAATAAATATTATTTATTACTGATATCAATTCCGAAATGTTCTTAAAAAGAATTTTTATTTATTTATATAATCAAAGAATATTTTTTTATTATTTTAATGTTAGTTTAGAATTAAAAAAACAAAAGTTACTTAATAGACTTATGGCTATGTATGTCTTTGAAAGAAATAATTTCCAATGGATTTTTACTGGGTGTCTAGAGAGATATACTTTCAGACTCATATGGTTTTTTACGCAAATGAGTTGATAATAATTTTTAAAATGTTGGAGATTTTTTTACTTTTTTATTAATTTGAGAAACCGAATATGAAATGATTAGAACTTTGGAAAATAAGAAATTTTTTTTATTTATTTTATTTCATATTTTTTGTTTTTTTAATAATAATACAGTGAGTATAAAATAAGGATTATTTGATTTTGTTGAAAGAATAATTTCATTTTATCTTAATTTAATTTGTAAAAAAAAATGTGTTTCTTTAATCTGAATATTATGTAATCCAGCATGTATTTTTTTGCTTAGTGAAAGTCAAATTTGTTATGGAAAACAAAAACTTTAGTCAGAATATAGACAAATTTTTCAGTTAACTTTTGTCTCTTCAAGTTTATTTATAATCACCAACCCTGACAGTGCAAGGAACAACTTGACATTTCTAATTTTATTCAGATTTTTCCAAAAATCTATTTTAAATAATCCCTGCTTTTGTGTATCTGCTAGACTTATTGTTTTAATAGTCAATCTATTTATAGATTTTATTGTAGTATAAAAAAAAGGAATTATTTTGTATATGTGTCGAACTATCGTTTTTTTGTGTTTGCGACAGTTAGCTGATTTCTGATGTTTTAAAGTTATAATAGGTATTATTTTTTCAAATTTTATATTTATAGTTTTAAAAATTGTTCAATCCTATTGATAAAAAAAGACGCAGAATGTTTACAGGAAATAATAAATTCATCGCATTCCGAATCGTCAAATGCAATTGATAGTGCAGATGAAGACGAAATACACATAGAAGAATATCTATCTGAAACTGACAATGAACAGTTTAATTTTAAATAAAGTTTATAATACAAAAATTATGTAGTCTTTTTATAATATAAATTCCTAAAAATGAGTGGTGTCTGTCAGACGCCACGAGATAACTTGTTTTCTAAACACCACGCGAGCAGCGGAAGGTTAAACATTTAAAATCTCTATCTCTATACATATATATTGATCATCTCTTCTTCTGGCATACTTAGTTTAATTTTCACAATATTTTAAAAATAAACTTAATTGTACTAGAAATGTAACATAAAACAGAGATTACAAATATAAAAGTATGTATAGTGGTGGACAAACTAATGTGAAAATAAATAAACTTAACATATTTGTGTATAATTTTCTAATGTAAATATATATATATATATATATATATATATATATATATACTGTACTGAACTTCTGAGATATATTTTATTGTAATTTACGAAAGTATATAATAAAATATCTAAAAAATATTATTTTATAAAAGTTTTACAGTGCTTTTCAAAATTTCTTTTTGAATTACTTACTTTAAATTCTTTTTCAATTTCTGCTAACTTCATCATTTCTTGACGTAATTCAAAAGTTGTCATAATTGGATCTTGACTACTTAATGCCATATAAGCTGGACTGGCTAAAGCTCTATAAGCGTTAAGGCGACTTCTCGACCTCTTGAGAGAATCATAATCTTGTTTTATTTGACAATCAGTACAATGACATGATATTGAATGGGGCTTTTCAATACTGTGTGATCTAGAAATGAACATTTGAATCATTTCGTGATTATTGTAATGTGCTGATAATATCAATGGAGTTACATCTGGACTAAATTGACTCTTTTCAGTTGTTCGAAAAAAAGCATTATTATAATCCATTCGTTTAATTTTATCTTCCCCAGACATATAATTTGGATGTTCAATAATGACTCGAACTATTTTTGTGGATCCTTTACTTATTGCATGAAGAAGAGCTTCTTCTATGCATTCAAAGCCTACTTTATCTAATAACATTTCAATGGCATCCATATTTTCTGAATCAACAGCCAAATGTAAAGCATTTCTTCCCATATAATCAACACAGTTGACATTCATTTTGTCTTCCTCGGCAGCTTCTAACGACATTCGAATTACACCAATATCCCCTAAAGCAGCAGCGTTAAGATATACTCTTTCTTCATCAGATAACTTTAAAAAAATAAATAACAATAAATTTAAATAATAAAAAAAATTACTTGAACATCTTCAAAATTACTAAAAAGACCACCTGTTATTTGTTTTGAAGAAACATTAGTTTTCCGATAATCAGGTGTTACATTAAATTGAAAAGTTTCGTAAAGCCTGAAAGGTTAAAGAAAGTAGATCTTAAAATGGATATTTTTATTTAAAATCAAGTGAAAATATTACGTTTTACTAAATTCCAAAAACCAATCTTTGTATAAAATTATCAAAAATTGTGTGATCCTCTAAATAATATATTTTGAAATCCAGTGTATTTGTAACGTAATTTTTTTTGTTAAAATGTTGATATTATTATTAACGAAAATTTGCAAATTTTTACTAAATGGATTTTTAGCAATATAATTTAGTTAATAAGTCATAGAAATCGTCATTTATCAATTGAATTAATATGTTAGTAATTTCTTCATTAAAATTCTCATGAAATTCCTTGAAGGAATCATCAAAATCGGCATTATTCGAAATCGGTGTTGATTTAACAATCCGTCGACCTGCATGGTTTTCGGTCGATTTCGTCGGCTTTCCGGTGTCTTTCGGTGAAAACGCTACACTGTTTCGATGCGGGCTATCCAAATTGACCACGTCCTTGCGTTAATTCACTCCGGTTCCTCTAGCATTTTGCATTTTAATCATAGCACACATTAGGAGTTACGGACATACATACATACAAACATACATACAGATTTAGGCTTTTATTATATAGATAGAAGGCAACAAAAAAATCAAAATTAAGTATTAAACATTATAAAAATCTTTATTTAAAATGATAAATTATGAATAATTCATAGCAAATAATCTTGTAAACTGCAATTTTTATAATCATTGATAATTCTTTGAAGTCCTTCCGCACTATCCTTGTATTTATTTTAGCGACGATACAAATTTGTAAAGGTAATACTAAAGGTAATAGTAAAGTAATGCTCTATTATAGCTGGTTTTTAACTGTATTATATTGAGAAATTATAAAAAACTTCCAAATCGTAGGATATGATGATATCCCCAACTTGTTAAATGATCGATGCCAGGCTTCACAAAAATTATTTGTTTTAGAGCCACCTTATTTTACTGAATCATAACAATTTCATAGCATTTGATCAAAGAATGGCGGTCAACGTCCAAGACGATTTTACGCCTTAATGGCTTCCAATCCCCATATCCTTTCCATAATCTATCGCTGTTAAGTCATTATACCGAAATCAGTGAGGCCTGACATTGACGAAAGTGGAGAAATTCATGTGAACTCCGACGATTATTCTGGGAAACCAAGCAAAGAAAATATTCAGAGCGTAAAACAAGTTTACCGTCTTTGGATCGCGTGTCACAAATCAAATTTGGGTCGTCATCTTGCCAGCGTTCAATCGGTTGACATAAGGGACAACTACCAGTTGAAAGTCCAACGGGGCACCACGATCAACAATCGATCATTCCGGAAGACGAGAAAAAATAATTTATTCACAGTAAAATTATCGATCACAATTTGAACGCGAGCGTGTTGTGCTAACATTGACTGAACATCTGAGACAGAGTCACGAAATGTCACATGTGACAATTTTTTTACGTCACTAAGTCTGGCTAAGAAGCTTTATGATAGAAATATGACCATAGTGGGAACAATACGAGCCAACTGCCGGAAACTGCCAAATGTACTTGTTTTCCATCGAAAACGAGAGCCGTACTCAACGATCCAAGCAGTAAACCAAACAGATGATTGTAACACACTACTCGTTTCATATATGGCAAAAAAATAGAGTCGTTAATATTATATCAACGACTCACAAAAAGACTGTTATAGACAATAGCATTGAAAACAAGAAAACTGATGTTGTAGTATATTATAACAGCACCGAGGGTGAGGTGAACGCGGTTGATGAACGTGTGGGTACATACTCAGTCAAATTCAAATGTCGTGGCTGGCTCGTACGATTTTTTTGCAACATATTTGATTTGAGCACATACAACGGATTTGTTATTCATTCTATTTATGATCCAGAGTGGAACAATCGGAAATTTCATCGTCGTCGTCTATACCTCTTGGAACTAGAAAACGCATTACCACATCAATATATAGAACAACGTTATGTGCACCATTCTTTATCAAAATCAGTTTCGATTCCTTCTTTGTTGAACCCTCATGATGATAGAAAAAGAAATGTGTGCCTTGAATGCTGTAATGGTGAACGCAAAAAGTGTTCTACCAGATGTGATGAATGTCACGTTTTTGTTTGCAAAGAACATTCCCAGCAGTTGTGCAACACCTGTGCAAATAATCGTTGTTCTTAGTTATTTCTGTCTCTCTTTAAATTATATAAAACTGTTGAATTGTTTTTGTGTCTGTTGATTGTGAGTGAAAATCAGTTAAATCATCTAATTATATTACAAAATAACATTTTGTCTTTTTTGATTAATTTAAAAATATTTATATTTTTATTTTAGTGACACGCATATTATAAACATTAAAAATTTGAATAACTGAAAACTTCATAAGATTTAATTAAAAGTTTTCAAAACCACTAAATTTTAAAAACATTTTCATTTAACCTCTTATTAAACTAAAAAATATAAATTTTCAATTTCCTTAAACTTTAAATTTTTTTTACAATTTATAATTTTGCCTAAATTTCATTTATATGAGGTCTCATAATAAAAATAAAATTAATTCATTTAAAATGTATTGTCAAAAATAAATTTGATATATAATTAAACAATTAAAATTTGTAGCTATTTAAAATTACAGTTTTAATAGAAAACTGTTTTGTTGGGGTTTTCCTTAATCTTCAGATGTCAGTCTAATTTCTAAATAGCAATTTAACGCTTCAAATATGATTTATTATGAAATTTTCAAAAGATTATAAAGTTGCATTTTGTCATCCGTCAAATTCAAATTAAAACAATATAATTTTCTTTTATCGAATGAAAAGAATTAAAATTTTTGTTTCAATGCAATTTAAACTTCATTTTGTTAGAAATATTCAATAACAGTATAATTTTTTTTCATGCTAAATGTTGTATATTGTTTTAATATTCAAATTAATATTTATATGAATTGGTGCAATTGCCGTTTATGCGTTGTAGTTTTTATTATGTTCCATTATTATTATTTTAGATTAAAGAATAATAAATATTGGCAATTGTTCTTTGAATTTATTATACAATACTATGTATATATATATATATATATATATATATATATATATATCTTTAGAAGATATTTTTTAATCTTACCTTTTACTTAAGTAAACTTAGCGAACCCGCGAAGTATTTTTCCTTTTATTTTTTTGTAAAAAATAAATAAAATTAAAGATCATACAATCACTAACGAATTTAATTTAATCGATGCAATTTGTATATTCTGACGTTAAAATCTTTTGAACTAAATATTTTTTGAACAACTTGGAAAGAACGATCTGGTGGAATTGATAATAATATCTTTAATAATTTCTCTGTGTCATCGGATATAATAGCTGATCTTCTGCTAGTAGGTGTCGCCAGGAATTCGGTTGACTCTGTGCCTGGGTTCAAGTTCGATGACTTTAATGAGGAGGTCGGCTGCTCATATAATAANNTTTTTGGCATTGCTGTTTTTTTACTGAGTGTCACCAGTGTCAAACCTGGTACAGTTGAGAGAACACAACGTTCTCTCAGATTTCCATTTGATCAGACATTTCAGTCAAATTGCATCGATGAGATTTCGGATTGTTTTGGATTTGATGGGAAGGCTAAAATTGAGTTGACTGCATTGAGTGTGAGAAGTTTCATCTCAAAGATTAACTTTTGGTGTGCTGTTAGTTGTCATCTTTATCATATGTCTCCGTTACCTTGTAAAGTACGGAACGATACAGAAAACAAATCGTTTTCTCA
>MQRK01233751.1:29018-56306 GCA_001938485.1 Girardia tigrina | reverse complement strand
GGTTTATCTTGTGATATAGCGTTCACAATTTTGATGCACTCAGAAATATCTTTCGGTCGTCGCAGTCGTAATTCTGTGGAATACCTCTCCGGTGCTGTGCTGATGAACTTTGCGACAAGTAATTTGTCCTTTCTTTCCACATATTGAAAATTGTCCAGCAATTTCTGGAGAGTAGTCGCATACTCATCGGGTGATCCAGTATATTTTGCATTGAAGAACTCGATCCGATCCGAATAGCTATCTCTTTTTGAATATCTGTACGTAAGAAAATTAACTATTTTTGAAAAATCTTTGAGGTCTTCTCTGGCCACTCCTGAAATTGTGGCTTTGTAAATCGGAAGATCCAGATTCGTAAGCGAATAATCGGCTTTTCTCTCTTCCCCGAGTCCAGATAGGTTGCAGATAAGCTCGAACTGTCCAAGCCAAACTTGAAAATCGATTTGATTGTGAAATTTTTCAGGCCTTGATATGGAAATTGATCCTGATTCGGAAAGTAATGTCGGCTTTGTAAAATCGTATCAATAAATTAGGACTAGAAAGAACACGATTAATTAAACATTTATTTAATATCGACAATCAATTATTTAAACAAATATATTTTTTTTAAGATTTAATTAATATTTGAATTTTCATTAATTAAATCTTTTCTCGACACTACACATAATGTATTTTTATCCAATAAAATTATGAGAAATTAAAATGTAATATTAAAATTCCCCATTCATTGTTTTTTTATATATGAATATTTATTCAAAAGCATTATTAATCAAAGAAAGATGACCTCTGAAAATTGTTGTGAAGAATTTGTTTGTGTTTTAAATAAATGTTTGCATTCAAATTTTGATGTTGTTAATATTAGCTATTTAAAATCTTTTGTAATGTTAAAAATTTCTTAGTTTGCGGAATCATGAATACGGTCCGTATTTTTATTTTTTTATTTCCCATTTTTGTGTATCTTTATCTAGGTTTTTAGTTGTATTGAAAGTTTGAAAAATTTCAATTGAAAAAATAAATTATTGAAAAATTAAATTTTAAAATAATTTTTAAATAAATTATTTTTAAATAATGTTTTAGAATAAATAGAAGATATCAAAAATTTAATTAAATGGAAAATATATTAAAAATTGAAATTCGAAAGCCAATTGAAAATGTTTATTACTTTCGACGGTTTAACTGTCATCGTCAGAACGCATGATTTTTCAAACGAAATTTACTTATATAGTGCAGTTAATGATTATGTAATCAATACGTAAACAGTACATCATTTAAAAACTCTTAACATAACATAATAATAAAATACAAATAAAATAAATAATAAATATAAATAAAATGATGATAGAACATAAATTAAATACATAATAAAAAATTATAAATGTAAATAAATTGCAGAATGTAAATAAATAAACTAACCATATTGCACACTCAAGCAAATTTGGAGTCACAAAGATCGTCACCATCACTAATCTTCTATCTTCTGTTATACCCAATCGTCCTTTTCGATGCTCGCGATCAACACAACATATCTTAGAAGCTGTAAACTTGTATTCATCCCCATCGACATCCGAAATGTACATTGGACACTCTTCGTGATTAACCCCATAGCATGTACTTGTTTCTTTCTTAACCCTATCTCATCTACCAGTTTTCACAAAGAAACATTATCGAAAGTCAATTACCTTAGAAACATCTTTATGAAAGAAACTGGACTTACTGCACTCGGCGAGATCCACTCACAAGCAATTTTTCACTCGATTTTGATTAATAAAAACAAACATGTTTTAAATAAACTATCTACATATTTTATTTGAATATTTTAATTTAGATTTTTTTATTATTTTTGTCCGAGTTTTAAAATTTGAAAAACTTTAATTTATATTTTTCAGTTCTTATTTTTATAATTGCAGATTTTTTGTTTTTTTTCAATAAATTTTTAGGTTGATTTTGTAGTAATTAATGGGGAACGGATTTTTCTGTAAAAACCGAATTAAGGATTTACCACTCTATTTAGGAAATTAACTGAAATCTAGCCTTTTTGAAAACATCAACCAAAATTGTCAAGGATTTATGCTACGATTGTTGCGAACTCATTAAAATGTTTGAATTTTAAAATTTATAAAATAAAAATTTAAAAATACTGTAAAGTATATCATACATTTACAGTATGATTCATAAGTCTGTTCACCCCCCTTATTTTTTGAGAAAAAGATTAAATTTTTAACAAAACATCTATTACGTGGAACTTTCAATACTTAGTTGAATGTCCTTTCATGTCTTTATCATTTTTATTCGCCTGGACATGGATTCAACAAGATTTTTACAATAGTCCTTTGATAGTTCGTACCATACTTTTTGAACAGCCACCCACAGCTGTTCTGACGATGTGCACCTTAATCGTCTGTAATTTCCTTTTTAAAAGTCCCCATATATTTTCGATAGAAATTTTCGTCTGGTGAATTGCGCGGCCATATTTCTTCTTTTTTTAACCCTTAAATGACTGGGGTCTACTGGAACTCAAAAGATTTTAAAATATAAATAACTTGAACAATTCAAATCCAATTGAATCTAAACTATGAGACATTTCTTACGTAATATGGATGTAGAGTTTACGAAAAGCTGGTCCGCCTAACGTTTTTAGTTTTTTAGGAACAGGGTTTTTTAAAAATTGTCACAAATTATACCATGTGGGGTCTGTGAGACCCCAAATGAATAATTGGCAAAATGAAATATTAAAAGTTTTGCTATGCATTTTGATAATAATAATAAGTAATAATAGCAAGATTCATATGTACATATGTTCATTTTATACATGAGTTACTCAATTGGTATATAAAGGCTCATAAATGTCATGTACATACTTTTAGCCATTTATATGTGAATATATTAGGTTATATAAGCGCACACATTTATTGTCTTGTTTGCTGGTGCATTTATATATGTCTACGCACGGCCAGTCAGTTATATTCGAATTGTATGTACGTCTCTACAACTGCATAAATTAGCATTTTCATTGTTTTCAAATCGTTTTATAAATTTTAAATTTTTTTGAATATGCAACGTCCAACTAGAATAGCTGCAATTGAGGCGAATAGACACATCAATTGGTGATGATATTTTCGAAGGTTTCATTTAGAGTTATCTTTTATAAGATATAATTATTTTTTACTTGACCAGATGATAAAGAAAACGAAGAAGATTTTTAAGAAGATGATGAAGTTATTTCCAATCCAAGAGAGCAAAAAAGTAGTGACGATGAATTAGAAGTGGTAAATAATCATGAGCTAGGCGTTATGATATCTCGAAATGGCATTGAAATATGGAACTTCGTTATATTTTTAATGCTGAAAGACAGCATAGACAACACGATATCTTACGTGAAGAGGCAGGGCCCACACGACACGCACAAAGTTCACGACACAAAAACGTTCAAAGTATTCTGTGGTTTAGATATAGTAGCTACTATCGTTCAAAACACCAACACAGAAGGCTGACTACAAAACGCTAATTGAGTTTTAACAAATTCTGTTGAGTTGTATCGATTTTTAGGTCTCCTCCTGCTTGCCGGACTTTATAGAGCGAAAAGTGAAGCAATCACTCAGCTTTGGAATGAATACATGGTAGACCAATTTTCAATAAAACGATGTCCCGCAATCTTTTTTTGTGAATTGAGACGGCATTTACGCTTTGATGACAGGGACACACGTGAAGAACGTCGACGAGATGATAAATTAGCACCAATTCGAAATGTCATTGACATTTTTGCAACAAAGTGCCGATCAAGTTATAAGCCCGGAGCAGTTGTCACAGTTGATGAGCAATTGGTGACGTTTCGTGGACGTCGCCCATTCAAAATGTTTATTCCAAGTAAGCCGGGTAAATATGGTATGAAATTGTGAGTTACAGTGTATGCAGGGAATTCATATTGTGTCAACCTTCAAGTTTACACTGGTCGACGTGGTAGTGAACGTGAGGTGGCACAATGTACCAGAGTTGTACTTGAATTAACTGAGCATCTGACAAACACAGGTAGACACGTCGTTGGCGATAACTTCTTTACAAATATTGTGCTTGTTCGCGCTCTATTGGCGCGGTGCTTGACTTACCTAGGGACTGTTTGTAAAAATAAAGGTGAACTACCTATGCAAATGTTACCCACGCGACAACGACAGGTTTTTTCAAGTACCTATGGATTTCAACGGGACTGCACAATTGTTTCATACGTACCAAAGCCAAGAAAAGCTGTAGTGCTTATGTTATCATTGTACCATGATGACTTGTGTGCGGAAGATGTTCCGTACAAACCAACATGATTCTGGAATACAACTCATAGAAACGTGGGGTTGATACTCTCGATCAAAATGTGTGGTGCTGCTCATCTAAACTAAAAACGAATAGATGGGCATTTGAATTATTTTGTAATTTACTGGATATTGGCGCGTACAATGCTTTCGTGCTCTATACAGCTGTACATCCAAATTTCGCAAATCCAAATTTCGCAGCCATCCTCGACGCATGTTTCTATTACAACGAGTGACCGAATTGGTGAAAGTTGATAATTCACTTATTTTGCCTAACCCATGTGGACAAATTCGTCACAATCAAAAGCGGCGAAGCCATTTGTGCTCGCAACAAAATGATCGAAAGTCTAGCCAACAATGTGACATTTGTATTTTGAGACTAATAAAATTAATTTTTTGATAATAGTATCCGAAAAATATAAATTCTGTACTGGGGTCTAGCAGACCCCATTTTGTACTCAACGTGATTTTTTTTCTTGGTCGTTTAAGGGTTAACAAATTAAATGTCGATAGTACACGGAGTGGTGGTGCAAGATCTTGCTGAAAATGAATTGTTGTTTTGGAAATATCAAGCACTTTCAAAAAATATCAATGTCATGTATCACAGTTTCCTGATACATTTGAGCATACATAGAACCTTGTAATTTTCTAAGAACTACACCGTTCTTCACCCCCAGCCATGAACTTTGGCTCCATGTCTCATCCTATGTAGAGTGGGGTGGTTGTTAGTTTTCCTTTCTCCGGTAAGTCCTAATACGACTTTGTCTGTTTTTCTTTATATAATGTTTTAGTTTCTGCGATGTTCACAACGTTTCGTGGAGAATTCAAAAGCTCAGGAATGCTTCGTTTTACACTTGCTGTTGTCATGACTTTTAAATAAATGAATTGAATCTCGTGGGTTTTCTCTTTTCTTCTCTACAATTAATTTTCTGTAACTATAATGTCTCAACGTATGTAAAAATTGCGATTAAAGAGACCAATTGGAAGAATACTCCCATTGTAAACAAAACAATGGGAAATTATCGAGGTAAAATTTATTCATTGAAATTCTTAAATAATATTCATAATATATGGACGCCCGCAAGATTTTTGACGGGGTAGAATAAAAATACTTCAATAACAAAAAGATCATATACTTTTAATGAACTCCAAATATATTTGTTTAATTTAGGATTTGGCGAATTCACAAATTTTTGAATATTTGGAGATTAAAAATATCTGAAATAGTTACAATCAGAATTTTATTGAGAATTGTTATAAGCAACATCGATATGACTTTTAGAACATTAATTCTATTGGAAAAAACTTGCGTTAACGATTCAAAATATCATAAATAAACCATATATATGCTTTGCTTAACACTAGAACTTTGGAGATGTGTCGACTATTAACGTTTTCTTGGATCATTTCCATAAAAACTAAATAACACAGAACAGCCTATATAAATATGCTTTGTTACTTCACTGAGAAAAGTCATAAAATTTGACAATTGTTCGATTTATAGTAAAGTCAGAGGTGAATCAAATATTTTTATCAATATTAAGACTATTTCTAAACTTTATTTATCGTTTTTTTTTGAAAATTTTGTTCATTATGGTAGCAAGACCAAATTCATCCTGAAGAGCCACTAGAAAATATTCCTCACAAATATAATTTATTGTATAATATAATATATATTATATATATAATAATACATAAATATTATACAATAATAAAAAATATGAAGAAAAATATAATAAATTTATCAAACATCACACTAGAGCAGTTAGTTATGTAAGCGTTAATTTATTTACATTAAGCGAAATTTATTTTATTTACAGTTTTTAATAAATATGGCAATAAATTTACAAATTTGGCAAAAGACTTCTCAGTTCGGGAAGTGGAATATGTACATAATATAATAATTTGTGCATAATAAGTAAATAATAATAAGTAGTTAATAATAATAAGTAATAAGTAAAAATAATACAAGAAGAAATATTAATATATATAAAGATGACTTCCCTCCAATTGAACTAAAATCAGTACTAAAATTAATTTTGATGTGAGATTCACTCCTATATTGACGATGCTGCTCTCAGACAGCGACTAAAACAGGGTGCATGGACGCACATAGAGGAGCAAATCCCGACTGATGTCATCGATTCGCTGGATGTTCTTTAGCTGACTTTTGAAATTTTAGATTCATGTACGAGATACCCTAATCCTCTATGTGTAAAATTAAATAATAAAAATAAGAGATTTAATAATATAATGAAGATATGGAATTGCGTTTACCAAGTCAGTTGAAAAATAGAACTGACTTATAATTTTTGTGTAACAATATTCGCATTTAGGATTGTCAAGAGATGGGTCAAGGAATTGCCGAAAAACAATGACGATAAGAAAATAGCATTGGAAAATGCGATTAAAGGAATCGATTGGAAGAATACTCCCATTATAAACAAGAAAAAATGGGAAATTATCGAGGTAAAATTTATTCATTGAAATTCTTAAATAATTTATCCATTGTAATTGAAGTGGATAGAACTCGTTTTTATTATAGTGATTAAACTAGTACCGATTATTATTATATTATTAATCAAGTCGAAATCGATAGAGTTTCGTCAAATTGCAAAAAATGAGATCGATGTTAATCTATGTTTTCTTATAATACTGATTCAACCCTTTTAAAAATATTATTTAGTTAATTGTACATATAAAATACAACCCGTCAGTGTAAAATATAATAAAAGACAGTATATTGTGTTAGCTGATATATGGTACAACTCTACTTAAGATAATTGCATAGCATAGGATAATTGTTTGAATGTTGGCTCTCACAGACTCTAACCTCTCTCATAATTGACCAGACATGAATACAAACACGTGTGCGACCGATGGATTTCCATTGGTTATCTTTTATGTAAACTTTCTTTTATATGAATTGATTATTATTTAATTTGTATAATATTTTGTTTTAATCAATACATAATTTAATTTGTACAATATTTTGTTTAAATCCATACATATAATTTAACAATACAAAAAACAGCAACCTATTGGATTTCGCGTATGTGATTCAGTTCACTAAGTCAGTTTCAAGATACCATTGAACTATAATTTTTGTTTAACAATATTTGCAATTCGAGTCCGCTATGAGCTGAACAAGATTCAACAAGATTCGACATCTCTGATGACGGACAATTTTCACGATGATCCTCTCTTCGATATAATTACAAGTTATTTCTAATAAGTTATTTAAATCGTTTTTGTTTGAATTTTTATAGAAATCTGTGATGTATTTGTTTATGGTTCATGCAAATATTTAAATTTATACTGTATTTGACATTTAATTTGTACAATTTTATTTATTTTAAAAATATTTTTAAAAGTAAATTAAATAAATAATATTTTGTAATAATTAAAAATTTTTTTATCGAATAAATTATTGAATTATGTGATACAAATTGAACTTTTTTGCCAACTTAAAGCAACTAAACTTATAAAATCGTTTGTCTCAAAATACAAATTAATTAAATCTTTAACAAATAAATTGTTACCTTCTCCGCTACAGTACATAAGAGAAGTATATATGTGAATATTTTTGTTGTCTTTTTTCTTAGTTAAATAATTCCCCCAGAAACGCAATATTAATTATACTTATTATTTCTACATTAAATACTTATACATAAATTTTAATTTAATTTAATATATTAATTTTCAGTACAAATTGTCATTCTAAAATTAAATATTTATTTACATCTAAATTAATTTTTTCAAATTGATTATTTGATTAAATGGTGAGACTCCAAAAAAATTAATGGAAATTTCGTTTTGATATCTTTTTATTTACTCTATATAAATATTATTGTAATGTGTATATATAAATATAATTTTCTTTAAAAATTTTTTTATACTTTGTTCCTTATTATATCGCTAAGAGAATTCAAAAATTAAAAATTTTGAATCAATGACAAATAATTATTTTTATATTTGAACTTGCTCATTTTTGTCTGTCATATTATATTATTCATATTAAGTCTTCATTGTAACTACTGAAGAAAGTGCTATATCACATATTCTTTTCGAAAAATTACTATTAACTCCAATATTTATCTCACAACGTCCTAAACTACATCTCGAATATAAAAGATATATTAAAAGAAACTTAATTATTAGCACGTTTAGGACACCATTGTGAATCAACAACCACAAATTCAAGAAGGGTGGACTCTGGGACGATGTCAGTCTTGAGGGTCTGGCAAAGCTCACAAAACACTTATGTGGAGTCGAGATCATAGATAAATTTCCTATAAAGAATTAATAGAATATTTAATTTAATATTAAACTTAGATGTTTTTGGTATATATCGGTATTTATTTTTATTGAAATCGTAAACAGAAAAGCACTTAACTATAGAGACATATTTTTAGGTTAATGTACGAAAGTCAAATTTATCCAATCATTTGCTTTAGCTTTCATTATTCGAAACTTACTTCTAAGCATTTTACGAAGAGTTAATTTAAGTAAAGGGCGTTCGTAATCTCAAGCTACTCTTTGAATCGACCGACCGGATAGCTGTATTTAATGTTAAGAACAATTTTCCTAAAATTTATTTGTTCTCTTAATTCTTTCTCGCTGAAACAAAACATAAGAATATTTACAAATATTAACAAATTCTTTTGATTAACGAACCTTTTACAAGAACACTGCGTTGCTTCAATTAAGTTAAGCAAAAAATGTGTATATTATTTAGATTAATTATCTGAAATTAAATTTGATTTACTTTTTTCTAAATTGGTACTTTTTTAAAATGTAAATCTTTAAATTATGCTCGAATCAGGAACATATTCAGTCCAATATATTATTATCTACGATGCATTGTGAATGAATAGAGATTGGCAATTTATTCGTATCTTGCAGAATACATCATCGGACGAATACATTATAAATCATTTTGATGTGATGCGCGATCTCGATCTCTACGAAGCATTTGAAGGAAATGTGATCTAGGTCCTGAACATCAGAAGGATATTGCAGGTCATGGCGGTGATAATGGAGCAGCAGTATCTTTATTCACTGTAAGGTATAATTTTTGTAAACAGAAGATATTAATCTGATTCAGAAGCAAAAGCTAGCGCACGAAGACACAAATGTTTTTACTTTCTTTAACAGTTTAGAAAAATTTTATTCGAAATATTTTCCATTGAAATCACCGATGGTGAATTTAATTTTATAAATTATAATGAGACCGAGCTACACAGGATCGAGAAGTACCCTATTTATTGTCACTTTTCTCGTTAGACGAACTTTTCCGTAAATGGTCACATACAGATGGATGACTAATTTTGTATTTTGAAATGTTTATCTAGATTTAATATTATATTATTTGTAATCCTCATAATTTGTAGTTATGTATTTAAACATAAATTAATATTTATATTTATTATTATTGATTATTTTTACATTTAATACTTTTACATGCATATTAATTTAATTTTTATCTTAATTTTTAATACAAATTCTGAAATCGATAATTATCTTTATCGATTTATATTTATTTCAACTTCGTGGAAATGGAATCGGATAAATGGCGGAAAATGTTATTTCAAATGAATTAATGGATCAGATAACTTGAATTAGAAATTTCACGAAACATATTGGAAAAGGAAGGTTGAGTTTTCTATGTTTTTCAACAATACATTCCGTTAATATATGTGCAAATGGAAGATTTTAATTGGAGTAAAATTATTAATATAACAATTTTAAATTTCCTAATTTATTCATGTTTTTCAGTGAATTACGGAGTTTTTTTAACCATATAATTTAACCATATAATTAACCATATTAACCATATAATACATAATCTCGAAAAACTGACGTTCTTTTGTCGTCATACTGTTTACATGACTGGAAGGAGGAAAGGGGGGAAAGCATGATTTCGCTGTTTATTCAGTTAACCGTCGCAACATACGTGATTCACGGTTATGGTAGCAGTTCACTCTGGTTTGTAAATAACCATATCGGAGAGGTTTGCTCTATCTATTTTAACTATCCGGTTATCGTTAATATTCAATCTGATCGTCGTTTGTGGTCCGCTGTTGCTGCCATCAATATTCGTTCTTGATTCTGCGAAAACCGTTGTCTCAGGATGTCTTCTCCTCCCAGGCGACCATCTGTTGCTCTTACCTCGTTCGTTCGCTATCAGGTTGTCGGGTAATTCTTTTAACATTTGTTTATCTAGAGTGATTCCGCAGACGTCTCGGGTTAGCATGTGGGTCTGAATCATCATGATTCACGGTTTTTAATTAATTTTCTTAATTAACTTCGATTTTATCTTTGTTTTACAGACTTCTTCGAGGGTGTCTTAAGGGTCTTTGACAACGTTCTTTGGTACCTTTCGGGGCGGTAGATATTCTGCGGTCGATGCACTTTTTTGTTGCTTTTTGTCTGGCCTCTCTTACTCTTGGGTTAGTCCTTATGGCTTTTTCGGGGTTTCGATGTTTAAATCTTCATCATCTAGCTCGCATCCAATCTCGGGAAACTTTGTACTCTCGACCACTTGTACTCATGTCTACTGGCCTCCCGTTATTGTTCGCTGTCCTTCATGTGCATGGATTTATTTACACGTAATGGTAATAATCGAGTTAGATTATCACCCACTTTATCATAACTTTCCATGCATGTGGGATGGTGTCAATATCGGGACGGTTAAGTCATCTGTATCGTAACATATGTATCATAACAATCGTTTAAATTCGGAAGATAGCAGTGTTGAAGATCAGAAACGTTCAGATCGACCAACAGCACTGAACAAAGGAGTTGCGTGATATGGTGGAGTAGCAGTCCTGAACTAGCACCCACAGGCTGTAAGAGAATCGACCATTTTCAAATTATCATCGTTCATCAACTATAAAACATGAGTTTTGTAAATAAAAATCCCCTCCAAGTTTCCCACGAGTAACCATTATTCAAGCCCAGCGTCGAATTTATCTTTGTCACTACGTACTCATTAACCCCAGAGAGAGCCATTTTGGCAGCTAATTATTAGAGGAGATAAAAATTATATTTTTTTCAGTAATTCTATTGGATGTAAACAATGGCTTTAGCAGGATCAGCCATCTCAGCATATTGTCTATCAAGATGACATCGAAAAGGTGATGTTGTGGTGTTTGTGGAATTATAAGGGACCTTCAAGCCACCTGAATGATATCGCCATTGGATCAAGCAATTGCCAGAAAGATAGCTTCGAGTCATTTAAAATGATAGACTTGTTGTACTTACATTATTAAATATTATATAGTAATACATTATAAAAAATCAATTACAACATGGATAGTTATATTAGTTTAAGTTTATAAAATAAATTTATTCTTTCTTTGGAATTATTTATTAAATTGAAGACATTTCCCGATTTTTAATAATTGGTATCATAAGTGGGATTAATAGGGACTTGTGTTGTTTACAGTTTCGAGGAACAAGATAATCAGTGTCATAAAATTTCGTGTAAAATAGAAGTTATATAAAGACATGAATAACTTTTGACTCAACCTGGTAGGAAATATTCTAGCAAGAATTATCGCGAACCAAATACCTCTGATCACCAAAGCGACACTGGATTAGTGGTAGTATGAATTCCAGCCGGGAAGAGGAACTCAGTTGGCTATAAGTAAAGGAAGGTTGGCTATCTTAAAGAAATCGAAGGAAAGAGAACAATTCCAGAAAATCAATATGTATGTTGTCTTTATCGAGAAAGTATTTCACAGTGATTTTAAATTCAAAAATTTTATGAAATGACCAAAGCTCTGAACAATTTATAAATAATAATAATATTTGAATATAAATATATATAATAAAAGTTTTGTTTAAATAATTACAATCCTTTTAAAATAAAAATATAAATGGCTTCGATTTCCCCGGCCATATGGGATAAATTATACAAATATATTTATTGTTCGCTTGTGTTTTAAATTATTTAAATATTTTTCCAGACTTTTTAACTGGATGAAATTAATAAGGCAGAACTTGTTGCGTAAATAGAATCGATGCACTGATTCTTCCTGGACAAATTTTTACCATGAGATAATTTATTTATTTTTATTTATTTAATTATTTATTTATTTTTATTAAATTTTGCATAATTTATCGAGATTTTTATATTTCTTTATTTTAAAAATATTTTAATTTTAATAATTCATTAATTTGTTATTGATCGCTGGTAATTATGGTGAAAGGCTGTAAACAACCAAGTGGCGAAATCGAAGAAGGTGAGGGCATCCGACAGGGCGCCATTCGAGGAGTCGGAAAATTGGGCATCGACTTTACTACAATAATGGATCCCGAATTGTCTTTTAGTATCAAGTACCAAGAAAATTCGCATATTACTTAATAATGGACACTTTCGAAGGGAATTGTATAAAATGGTATAAGAATACCATGAAAAAATATTTATTTAAATTTAAATTAATAAATTAATTACTAAAAATTAAAAACTGTAAATAACATAACAATTTATAAATCATGATAATATTTGAATACCGAACAATATATAAAAAATAATAATAAAACATTTTAAATAATCACAATTTAACTGACTATTTAAAAATTATCATCAAATAAAATTTATCATAAACGGAATCAGATTAGTGAGGAAATCTGGGAAAAATTATACGAGAAAGTTTTTATGTGGTTTCTTCGTGTTTTTTTCATTATTCGAATTTTTTTCTAGACGTTATCAATCAGATGAAACCAAATCTAGAATACTTGTTCCATAATAGAAGCTATGTTTTGGCATTATAGCGACAAAATCCTATATATGAGCACATCAATACTAGAATCGATGTTATGGTACTACAAAGACCATAATGCGAATGTACCAAACATCGAACTAGAGCAGTTATGAACACAATATAAGAATAAGAATACCATGAAAAATATTTATTTAAATTTATTTAAGAAACATAATGGTAATGTATATGTAATTTATTATGTAAAGGAAAAATTACCAAATTCAACTTAAGACTGTCAAAAAAACAAAACGCTCTGGGATTTCCAATATGTTATCCCAATCTCAAAGTAAGTGTAAATATAGCTCTATGTAGACCATTAAAACATGGTCTCCTAAGTTTTATAGCAATATATGTACAACCCTAGATAATGAAGCTAATGAAGTTGGCCTGCATTCTAGAAAAGGATGAAAAAGCACCATAAATTTATAATGTTTAAAAAATTTATATTTTTTAATTTATAAATATTAAAAAATGCTAAGACGCAAATATTGGAAAATGAGTCTTACGACTACTAAAATATTACATTAAAGTACAAAAAATATTACATAATAACTGCCGCCAGGACCAATGGACGAATGAATAACAAGAAAAGTTAGACAGACACCATTTCAAGGTTATTATCGAATTTGAATAAAATATATTTTGCAGTCACTTTTAAATATAATTGCAATAAAATTGATATGGAAGTCCAGCTGGATAAAGTGAAATTTATTTCGAATTTGCCCGATAGTACAACGTTGTTTGATTTAATTCAAACCTTTCAAATATTTGGGGAATGAATATCGGCGAATATCAAATTTGAAACTAGGTCGGCCTATAATCCCTATTATTTATTTTTAAAATGTTTCCTAAATTATATTTGAAAAGCTTTTCCCCAAATCTTAAAATTGTCAGTAGGCTCTGTATTGTCTATTTATGATTTCTAAATGATACAGAGTTTATGGCTCACAAATCTGTACACTAATGCTGTGAAAGATTTTCTAACTTAATGTACCTTACATTACGATCAGGAAATTAGACTTTATTTAGACTAAACAGGGTTTCTATGCATGTAATTTGTCACGTTGAAACTTAGAACTGCTATCAAAATAAATATTATAGACTTTGATTGAGAAAATATCAAGGATTCCATAAAAAGTCGGTATTTCGGTATAACACGATACATCAACAACCGACACATATCAAACAAGCCCGTCCTCACTTCGAAAACATCGATGACGATTAATACTGTAAGTCGTAAAACAATTTTAAAGAATATCTACCGAAATCCCTTTAAAACGTTAAGTAACTGTGGTTTAAATTTATAAAATTTTACCAAATTTTTGATTGAAATCATCGAAAATTCATCGATTTTGGTCCATTTTTCACTATTTTTATCAAAATTTGGAGAAAATTATAGATCAAACCCAAGAATACCAAGAGTCCTTGGGTAGTCAACTATCTACCCAATAATTATACTACTTCTGTTTTATTGTGTTTTATTAGTTCATTCAGGTTAATTTTTAGAGAGACGTTTTGGTCATTTATTTCAGGTTCCATGGAGTCTTCGAAATATTACAAATTTTCGAGGCAATAACTGTTTATATTTATATAATTTTTTATGTTAACATTAAGGACGTAAAAATAAAAAATTTCTCGTGGGAAAATGAATTAATGCAGTGAAATGAGGAGAAACAAAAATTTCCCACGGCTCACGCAATAATTTTAATTGAAAATCGTAAGGAGGTGAGACCATCGATTTTATTAATCTGTGATTGTTAATTAACTAATTTGTGATTATTTTTACAACCTGAAACATTGCGTGTTGTGATGGAAAGTGCTCTAAAAAGAGCATCTCTTTGTGTAAGAGAAAATGGGGGCCATTTACGCGATGTTATATTCATGATTAGTTCTAAAAAAAGTTCTAACTGAATTATAACAATAAAATTAGTTTTTTCTTTACAATTTTGCGATAACTTAACGTGTATATCTATTTTGCGAAATGTAATTATTTCATTATTAAATTGATTAGATTTTAAATTCAAAAATTTATGAGCACATCAAAACTCCTAAAAATGTTTGAATCCCGAACAATATATAAAAATAATAAAAAATTGTTTAAATAATCACAATTTACCTGAATTATTTAACTGTAAATTTATTATAAAATGAATCAGATGAGGAAATCTGGGAAATATTATACGAGTAAGTTTTTTAAGGGTCCTTCGTATTTTTTCATTATTATAATTTTTTTTCTAGAAGTTATCAACCAGATAAAAACACTTCGGGAAAACTTGGTGCCATTATAAAAGCAATGTTGTGGCATTATAGCGACAATTATGTGGATGATAAGAATCCAAAACACATCAAACTAGAGGAGTTTGGACATAAATGTAAGCGTTAATTAATTTACATTACGCGAAAGTTATTTTATTTACAGTTTTTCAAAAATATGGCTATAAATTTACAAATTTGGCCTCGTGGAAAAATGACTTAAAGCAGTGGAATGAGGAGAAGCAAAAATTTCCACGGCTCACACAATAATTTTAAATGAAACTCGTAAAGATAGTATTATAAAGAAAGTATTAATTACTTATTTTTATAATATATATTATAATATTATATTTATATATTTATTATACTTATAATATTATATGTTCAGAGAACTAATGTAGACCATTAAAAGATGATCTCCTAAGTTTTATAGCAATATATGTACAAACCTATATATATTAATAAAGAAGTCAGCCTGCATTCTAGAAAAGAATGCAGTGTGACCTGACAGTTCAGAAAGTATTTGAACTGCAGAATGGTGCGGCACAAGTTATGATTATTATTTGATTATTTATCCCAATTAATTCTGAATTATTCCAGACGTACGAAGAGCGATATATCGAAACGTGAGAGCCCTTTATTCGATTTGTGTCGCATATGTAATGAATATCTTTGCACGCCTGACAGTACGAGTGTTCCGCACAAGGAAATTGTATTACAATTCTATAAAGAAAACGAACTTAACGTTGCTGTTGAGGCCAGCAAAACGGCAATGAAAAACATCATAAAGGTAGCGCAATTCAGCGTCAATCGCTTCCAGAATGCAATGGATAAATTAATTTGGTTCATTGCCACCAAATATGTGATGACCTCTCATAACTTCAGATGACGCCTCCAGGGATATGATCAATTATACCATCAACCGTTGATGATGTCCTCAGTTTTGAGGAGGTGATGATCTATGGAGAAAATCAGACGAATGAAGGAGAACCGGTAAGAGAATGAAGACAAATAATTATAATTGTGTATTAATTATATAAATTCTATAACACCTTGGTCACATTTATAAAAGCCAAGAAACCTTCAGCAAACATGGAGACATGTTATTGTTATTTCAAAAAAAGACAATAATATTCAATAATGTTTTGTGAGGACAAACATTTAAATATTATTGCGCTTGAAAATAAAAAATTGTCACTTACTTTCTATTGTCTGTATTTCGTGGTAATAATCGATTTACTTATTCAGCTAGACTGCGACAGATCAGGACATAATGTAGGGTTCAGAGAACTAATGCAGGCTATTAAAAGATGGTCTCCTAAGTTTCATATCAATATATGCACAACCCTATATATATTGCTAATGAAGTCAGCCTGCATTCTAGAAAAGAATGAAAAGGCACCCCAAATTTATAACAGGGATTAAATAAAAATTAAAGAAAATGCTAAGACATTTTAAATTGAGTCTTATGACTACTAAAAATAAATTACTACTAAATTGTTAAATTAAAGTACAAATAGTATTGCATAATCACTGTCGCTAGGGTCAATGGACGAATGACACCATTTAAAGGTAATTATCGAAGTTCAATAAAAGATATTTTGCAGCCATTTTGAATTTGAACAGTTTTTTCCCATATCTTAAAATTGACATTAGACTCTGTATTGTCTATTTATGATTTCTAAGTGATACAGAGTTTATGGTTCACAACCATGTACTGTGAAATCTGAACCAAATTGATGGTTCTTGTTGAGTTTGATGGATCCGAATTCTTATTCTCCCTAAAAAATTAATTAATTAAAAAATTATTTTTTTAAAGGGTCATTTTTTTACAAAACAATCTCCACTATTGGTTAAATTTTGGAATTTCTTTATTATTTTTTAAATTTGATAATTAAGGAAATATTTGTGTTTAAATAAATGAAAATTAAATATTTAATATTTTATGGTTTTATGTTTGTTTATTAAATATTTATTTCATTATTTGCTATATTGTACTTTTATTGATTAAATTTAGTTTTCTTGAGACTATTCCAATATATTTTCGTATTTCGTGTAATGAAAAATATAATCAAGAATACAAATTAAATGATTATAAAATAACATAATTTATTTTTACTGAATTTTACATTGTCTTGTTCAATATTCTCGATTTACCACAATTCTTGTGAATGTCTCGTGTTCTAGTGATCAAAAATATTTCAAGACTAAACAGCATTATTTGCTGTCCTTCAGGAAAAATTTAGTTATTTTCATATTTAGCAAATGAAGAAAATTATATTTGTGCAAACCTGAGTTAAATTATTACCTAATTTATATTTAGTTCGAGAAAGTTCGAAAAATGCAGCAAAAGATCTTGAAAAGATTGTCGGAAAAAGAAGTGAATGAGAAACGAAATCATCAAACAATTGACATTGAATAGAAACATTTTGAAAAATAGAAATCGAGATTTCGTTTTCAATTGTGGTCAAGTATAATTGAAAATTCTTCCAATAAAGATATGAATGAGAATAGGACAATGATAACTTACTTGAAATAAATACCAAAGCAACAACAGTAGATGACTAGATACACGACTAAGACATGAAAATAAACTTTAAATTTAGGTACTTAGTACTTAGGAACTAAAGCGAAGCCTCAATTCAGTGATGGAAATTCGGTGAAAGTGTGTACTCAATTGAAATGACCAAACAATTTAAAGAACTACAATTAGCTCAGAAATATCAATATACCTTTGAAAAATGGAAATTTTCTTTGGAGAATCCGGTAAAATCGTTGAAATATCGTTGTATACATTGAATGAAAGACACCAAATACTTTTTCAACACATGTATTTTTGAACACACGAGTGAATCGAGAAATGCGATAGTTACAAAATATCAAAATATCTTTATTCCAAAGAGCATTTTTTCGAAAATAAACTCGAACCTTGCTGCTTCCAATAAAGTCTTACGTAAATTAGCCAAAGTAAAACCGTCATTAAATGATTAAATTTCAGTGAAAAAATGAGTATGGATATTTTTTTAGAATACTTAATATCAAATTTTTCGAAATGCAAAATAATTACATTTAAATTATACTAAAACTTTATCAAAGTAGAAAATGTAAGTCTTAATCCACATGAAGTTTTTTTCGTTATTGATAAAAATTTTAAATGAACTTAAAATGTAAATTAAAATTTCATTGAACTGGATTTAAATTAAACTGGGAGAAGTAATTGATTGAAATTTCTCGAGTAAAAATCAATGAAAGACATCATTTATTGGTACAGTTAACGGTCAACGAATTCAATTCCCGTTTTCCTTATCACGTCTGCATATATATATTTGGAAAAATTATGTGAAACATCTCACATTTTGCCATCATAATCTTTGAAAATGTTATGCGTTGGAACGAAAGTCTTGTCAGTTATTTAAAAAAACTGTAAATAATTTTTTTTTAAATTATTCTTGTGTGGATTTTATATATTATTTATTCGTAGGAGCATTTTGATATATTTTACACTGTGTATGGTCTCTTCTCTAAAAATTTATTGATATTGAGAACAAGTTAAATTGTCGCAAAAGCGTGCAGAAATCCGAAACTTGATTTGCCACGAATACAAACTTGGTCGACTAGCAACGGAAGACTCTAAAAACATTAGAGCTAGCAACGGACGAGATTCCATGACTGAAAAAACATGGTTTTCGATAGTATGTTAAATTCCACTCAGACAATACGCATCGTAAAGACGGAAAGCGCTGTGGAAGACAAACAACCTTGCTGCTTCTACCCGTTCCAATAAACGAACACTACGTCGTCACATTGAAGCGGATCCTACCGAAGCAACACGTGAAATGTCCGCTTAACTCAAAGCTGCTTATACAACCATTATACAGAATAATTGAATTGAAATTAATGCACAACGACAAATTTAATCTAGTCACCGTTCATATGTGTCAATATATTTGTGTGTATGAGTCAATATTTTTGTGTGTTGCCAGACTGTACTGAGTGCACCTTGCTGTATACACATTTCTAATATATACTTTTCCTAATATACATACATGAACTTCTTTTGGTGTAAAAATTTCCATAGACCGAAAAACAGAAGAAAAGAACACTTTCACTGTGAAAGTAAAGAGAAGAAACATTGAAAAAAGAAAACTAAATGACATAAACATCGCACTATTCGAGAACAATATGCTACGGCATGATGATAACATCCAATTATATTGTTCTAGCCTATTGTTAAAGACTATAAGGAAGTTTTTATTACTTGGAGCTCAAGATTCATATATTAGAATTAACCTTCATGGTTACCGTTGCTATGATAACCATTACCCCGAAATTCCTCATCGGTCAATACATTACTGAAACACACAAACGAGTCAAAGATCCAGCTAATCACAAAAGGCCACGCATTAATTTTTTCAATTTATAGTGAAATAATTTATATTTATTATTACATATTTTTTCATTTTTTCGATTTATATTATTTTTATTTATTTCGTTTTTACTTTAAGATTAAATTTTTGAATTTTTTTGTTGTATCTATAATTTTTATCATTCATTTTCTTCTGAATATTGATGTCTTAAAAGTGTGAATTATACATTTGTGCATTTAACGAATAATTTTGCAGAATCCCTTAATAATGCAATTATCATATAACAAAATGAAAATATTATGAAAAGTAAATCGTGGGTTTGTGGGTTATATGGAATCGTGAATTTTACTGCTGTTGGCAAAATATCCGCCTTGGAGGAGAAATTTGTAGGGTTAGGGTTAGGTGTGCTTTGTTTGGAAATGTTTTTTAAATGATGTATGTTTTAATTTTTGGGGCTTCATATGTGAAATGAATAACAAATAAATCACTTAATTTAATTAATTGGGTTTCTCACCATCGGTGCTAAGTCTATTGAGTGAAGGACCGAGAGTTGAGAGACTGCCCCTTTTAAATAATGGGTCTAGTACTCGAGGACGACTCATCCCTCACAGCTTTCACTGTGATGTTTTCTTGATAAATTGTTTTTGAGGAATGTTTGATTGGTTTTCCTGCGCTCGGTATGATAATAATATATATAATGGTAAAAATTCAAATTCCTTAAACTCAAAATACAGATCGAAGTCCCGCCTGGCCAACCAAGTTTTTCGTTGGACCATTTCAAGAAAAACGATCAAGTTGGAGGTGGATCCCAACAATTTAATTGTGGAAGTCCAGGCGAAGATCCAGAGAAAGGAAGCAAGAACTAGAAGCCACATAACTAAAAACTCAAATAACTTTTATAAGTTCCTAAACATGAATTAATTGTGTTATGGTAGCTAATACGCAAAATTTATAACCCACTTCCGAATTTTGCAAGTTCTAATGTTAGTTTTTATAAAAATTTATTTGTAAAAGTAATGATTTTGTGTTTTAATGATTTATTTACTCCAATGCGAATTTTTAAATTGATTAAAATACCTACATAATCTAAAACCTTATAAAAGCGGAACTATGTTTTCTCATTGCTAATAAATAAACCATGATCTTATTTGCAGAATATTTTATAAAATTATTTTTCAAGTACCTTGAAACTCATCAAATCGATAATGAAAACTTTAAAATATTTTCATACAAAAGTGTGAATAAGACCTGAAGACAGCAGATATGGTTAATGAACTTACTACAGTCGTAATGGAAATTTAAAAGAATCTCCACTACAATTTCTAAAAGTTCTAAAATAGTCTTTTTCAACCGACTGGGAAGAGATCCAAAAATTAAGTTATTCTAAATAATTTCATGAAACATATAAGTAAACCTTTTCTGCAGGAAATGTTGATACTTAATTTGGAAAAAGTCAAAATGCAATACCATATTTACAAAAATATCTCATAAATAAAAATTAACTATTTAATATTTTATGGTTTTATGTTTGTTTATTAAATATTTATTTCATTATTTGCTATATTGTACTTTTATTGATTAAATTTAGTTTTCTTGAGACTATTCCAATATATTTTCGTATTTCGTGTAATGAAAAATATAATCAAGAATACAAATTAAATGATTATAAAATAACATAATTTATTTTTACTGAATTTTACATTGTCTTGTTCAATATTCTCGATTTACCACAATTCTTGTGAATGTCTCGTGTTCTAGTGATCAAAAATATTTCAAGACTAAACAGCATTATTTGCTGTCCTTCAGGAAAAATTTAGTTATTTTCATATTTAGCAAATGAAGAAAATTATATTTGTGCAAACCTGAGTTAAATTATTACCTAATTTATATTTAGTTCGAGAAAGTTCGAAAAATGCAGCAAAAGATCTTGAAAAGATTGTCGGAAAAAGAAGTGAATGAGAAACGAAATCATCAAACAATTGACATTGAATAGAAACATTTTGAAAAATAGAAATCGAGATTTCGTTTTCAATTGTGGTCAAGTATAATTGAAAATTCTTCCAATAAAGATATGAATGAGAATAGGACAATGATAACTTACTTGAAATAAATACCAAAGCAACAACAGTAGATGACTAGATACACGACTAAGACATGAAAATAAACTTTAAATTTAGGTACTTAGTACTTAGGAACTAAAGCGAAGCCTCAATTCAGTGATGGAAATTCGGTGAAAGTGTGTACTCAATTGAAATGACCAAACAATTTAAAGAACTACAATTAGCTCAGAAATATCAATATACCTTTGAAAAATGGAAATTTTCTTTGGAGAATCCGGTAAAATCGTTGAAATATCGTTGTATACATTGAATGAAAGACACCAAATACTTTTTCAACACATGTATTTTCGAATCTACAATATAAATTGCGCCATCGAAAGATGAAATAATCACAAATAATTGACAGCAACACAATGCAGAGAAGATAAAGAACACGAAAAAGAAGCGAGAACCAACGAAACACATAAGTCAATTTGTTCGTGTGAGCGGTGAGCGTTAGTGAGTGCTGATAAGTTCATATGATCTTGATGCCGGATCGCGACATCAATATTCGATTATTGCGATTTCACTTCTCTTTCTATCTCTACTTGTTTTTGGGAGCAAATCTATAAAGATATATGACTTGAATCGCACTTCGGACGTTCGTTTTTTGCACTTTGACTTCGATTAGAACGTAATTTTACGACAATTATTTTATTTAACGAAAAAAAATGATTGAAAGGAAATGATAACTTACTTGAAATAAAGACCAAATAATATTTGATTATATATATATATATATATATTACTTCTATTATATATTATATATATATACTCAATCCGATGTGTTTGTAAATAGGGATAAGATGTAAGAAGGGGAGGAACGTCGACATCTAATGCATGCGTTTAACGCCATTCGCTTTGTTAAGCGAATCACGTGAATTTAGTATCCAAAATATTGGTATCCAAATTCTTCTGATATCATCATAATTAAGGAGTTTGTAGAGACTGGGGTTACTTTTGCAAAAGAAATCCCATCCCAACACTTTTTTTCATCAATTTTTATTTTTTTTAATCAATATTGTCTTTTTATGAATTCTAAATGATACAGAGTTTATGGCTCACAACCCTGTATGCCAATACTGTGAAACATTGTGATCAGGAGATTACAGACTTTGTATTTAGGCTAAACAGGGTTTCTATGCATGTAATTCGTCAAGTTGAAACTTAGAATTGCTATCAAAATAAATATTATAAACTTTGATTGAGAAAAAGGATTCCATGGAATGTCGGTATTTCGGCATAGGGTATCACCAACCGACACAGATATCAAACAAGCCCGTCCTCACTTCGAAAACATCAATGACGATTAATACTGTAAGTCGTAAAACAACTTTAAAGAATATCTACCGAAATCACTTTACAACGCTAAATACCTGTGGTTTAAATTTATTAAATTTTACCAACTTTTTGCACGAAAATCATCGAAAATTCATCGATTTTGGCCCATTTTTCACTATTTTTATCAAAATTTTGAGAAAATTATAGATCAAACCAAAGAATACCAAGAGTCCTTGGGTAGTCAACTATCTACCCAATAATTATATTACTTCTGTTTTATTGTTTCTTTCAGGTTAATTTTGAAAGATAAGTTTTGGACATTTATTTAAAGTTCAATGGAGTCTTTGAAATATTACAAACTTTCGAGGCAATAATTGTTTATATTTATATAATTTTTTTATGTTAAAAAAAGAAATAAACCTATATTGATAATTTACGTTTTCGGTTATATATTAGGGACTAAATTCACCTAACCAAGAGAATAGGTTAATTTAGTATATTTATTTATTGTTGTATATTAGGGACTAAATTACTACTACTATTAACTAAAAATTGGAACCAGCACGAAGAGCAGCGACAAATAATTGCGACTTTGATACAACCAGTCAGTCTCTAGATAAACCTGGACACTGCATTGAACAAGCCCTTAAGGTGTGTAAGTGGTACATTACAGTTTTTTATAATTTTTTTGATTTACAGAAGAAATTGAACCGATTGATATAGACTTCCTAGATGTTTGACCGTTGTATATAAATCAAAATGAGCATATGTTGGCTGCGTTTTTAGATGCTAATTACTTTACTGCCATAATATTCATGTCATTAAGAAGCTCATTAAAGCCTAGGTTGTGATATTATGGAAAAAATATCAGACGATTTAAGAATGATCAATGGATTCCTTTCCACACGTTGGAAATTCCCGGGAGGGAAAATGGAGAAGGATGAGCTTCCCGACCATTGCCTTCGACGGGAAGTCGTAGAAGAAATTGGACTTGATATTTTGGAAAAAATGTCAAAGGATTTAAAAATAACAATTGAAGTTGATGGTCGTCATGATCACTATTTTATTATTGATCAAGTCGATTGCAGTACGTCGTTCCATCCATTCGCAAAACAAGAGATCGATGTATGTTTATGTAGTATTTTAATTTTGATTGAACCCTTCAAACAACTTTTTAAAATATTATTTAGTGTAATGTAGATATAAAATACAGCCCGCCCTCATTGACAAACATGATTGTAATGAATAAATTATAACTTATTGGTATCAAAATTCTTCTTTAATAAAATTAATATTTAAAGTGAATTTTGAGTCTACACATTTCTTTACGAATGTTCTCGCTTATATATAGTGGTTTAAATAACACTCGGTGTTTGAAACTCCCAACATGCACCAACTTAAAGTTATATTAATGACAAATAACACTCATTGCCGTGCTTTAATGGAAGAAGTATGACTGTTTTCAATTTTATTTAGTCTTTAAACGTTTCTTCCTTTCCTATTTCACACATTTGTATCATTCGATTGGAATTTGTTCTATCTCCATTTGTATTTGTAAAGGTATAGAAGACCATGGCATTTGTGAAATAGATTTCTTTAATAAACGTTCCCGAAAACTTTAAAACCTTAATAAATGATATATTTAACGTGACGTCCACGGATTGGATGCTGATTCTAACAATAAATGACAACAATTCCTCATTTGTTTTATTTATTATCCCAAATTAACTTTAATCTTGGTATTTCAAATATAGTGTCAAGGGGTTCATGAGGGTTACCTCGATTGATATTCACCATTGACATTAAATTATTCAGATGATCATGTGGTTCCCTATATGTGATTTGCCGGAGTCAAAAATGGATTTCGAAAAAAACGAGAACCTCCGGAAGTTCGAATTTTTTCTAGACGATATCAACCAGACAAAAATAAAGGAATAATTGCTGCTAAACTAGAATTTAAGTTATTGTACCACAAAGACCATTAAGCGAATGTACCAGACATCGAACTATAGTAGTTTGGTACACAATATAAGAATAAGAATAAGTTTATAATTTTAATTAATTAAATTTAAATAAATCCTATATATGAGCACATCAATACTAGAATCGACATTATGTTACTACAAAGACCATTAAAGACCTTTTATCACAGGTGCTAATGGTAAAAGGATACCGGTCAACACGGTGGGAATTCCAGGAGGTAAACGTGAGAAGAATGAGACGGCAACTGATTGCATAAGGCGTGAAGTGGTGGAGGAAATAGGTGTTGACATTAAGGAAAAAATATCAGAAGATTTATTTATAACAATTGAAGTTCATGGCAGGGACCAACTCCCCACTCCCCATATATAAGTTCTGTCTCTATAAATAGTAACAACCAATCCCACAATGTTTAGCGTTGATTTAAAATAAATTAGGGGTGTGTGAGGGGGATTTCTTATGGTATCAAGAGAGCTTTGGTATCATCTTTTGGTATCAATTACCAAGAAAATTCGTCATACTACTTGATAATGGACACTTTCGAATGGAATTGTATAAAATAGTATAAAAATACAATGAAAAATATTTATTTTAATTTTTTGAAGAAACTTAATGCTAATGAAAAGAATACTGAACTCATTTATTTCATTGACAGCACAAAAGTAAACTTAAAGAACGATTGTTAATGACAAGGATTGACGAGAATTCACGAATACAATACTGCGCTGGTTGACCCACATCAACTTATTTTTAAAACCTTGATTATTCGTGCTTTCATCAAATGGATTATTTTCCTTTTCCCCAGGCTAAAATCAAATGCAAATTAGAATTTAACAATATCAACTTTAAATTTAGGGTTAAAATTAGGGTTAGGGTTAGGGTCGATAATTTTTGTGTATTAATATTCGCATTTATTATCGTCAAGAAATGGGTCGAGGAATTGAGAATTAATGGCGATAAAAAAGCAGAATTAGCATCCGTGCTGAAAGATATCAATTCGGAGATTGATAATTGATAACAAGAAAAATGGAAATTTATCGTGGTAAAATTTATTAATTGAAATTTCAAAATAATAATAATAATAAATTGTATTGATAATATATATATATATATATATATATATATATATATATATATAAGATATTGAAACCCATGGAATTTGTGAAATAGATTTCTTTACCAAAAGTTCTCAAAAAATTTTCTTGTGCCTTAATAAATGACGTTTACAACGTGACACCCATGGATTGAATGCTGACTCTAACTATAAATAAAAACAATTGCTCTTTTCTTTTATTTACTATCCGAAATTAACTTTAATCTTAGTATTTAAAATATTTTGTCAAGGGGTCGATGAGCGTTACCTCGATTGTTATTCACATCACCAACGACATCTTATTATTCAGTTGATCGGGTGGTTTAAATTGATAGATTTGACGGAATCAATTGAGGACTGTGATAGAAACAGCAACCGCAATGATTTCGTATATGGGATTCCGTTGACCAAGTCAGTTTAATGATAACACTAACTCATAATTTTTCGTAACTATTCCCTATTAGGATCGTCAAGAGATGGGTCAAGGAACTGGAGAACCAATGCGATAAGAAAGCAGCATTGGCATCTGCGATGGAAGGAATCAATTAGGAGAATACTCATATTTAAAATAAGAAAGAATGAAAATTTATCGAGGTAACATTTATTCATTGAAATCTCAAAATAATATTCATAATATATGGAGGCCCGCAAGATTCTTGAGGGGGGTAGAATAAAAATGCTTCAATAACAAAAAGATCATATACTTTTAATGAACTTATTTGTTTATTTATTTTTTCTTGTTATTTATGTTTAAGCCAATTGATAACAAGAACAAATGGAAATTTATCGTGGTAAAAATTAATAATTGTAATTTCAAAATAATATTGATGATATATGGACGCCGCAAGATTTTTGACGGGGGTAGAATAAAAATACTTCAACAAGAGAAAGGTCATATAATTTTAATGATTGTAAAAAATGAACAAATGGGATTTCTTGTATTCGATTCCGTTGACCAGGTCAGTTTAAAGATAGCACTGTCTTATAATTTTTGTGTAACGATATTCGCATTTAGGATCGTCAAGAGATGGGTCAAGCAACTGGAAAGAAACAAAGGTAATAAGGAAAAAGCATTGAAACAAGCGACAGAAGGAATCGATTGTAATAATACACAAAACAAGAAAGAATGGAAATTTATCGAGGTAACAT
>MQRK01233745.1:716-10765 GCA_001938485.1 Girardia tigrina | reverse complement strand
TATTTAAAAAGACAATAAAATGAGGAATATCATCAGTATATATATTGATTAATGCCGTCATCAATCTGGGTCAAACATACACTCAATCATTTCACCATACACACTATTTCGGTCGTGACGTATTACACAACAATACAAAGATCACACCTCAAACATTCCATACATAAATTACACAACATACAATTATTAGTTTCGATAATAATTCTCCTCACAGAATGGTTCATGGAAAAAAAGGAAGACTTTTACTGGCGAGGTATCCACAATTTGAGATATAGATGGGACAAATGTATCATTAGTAATGGAGCATATTTTGAATAAAGCTTTTTTATCGTTCTTTTGTTTTTAACGTATTTCTTTTCAAAATTTAATCCGCATTTCATACTTGTACACCTAATAAAAGCCAAAAAATAGTATTAAATATTCGAACTAGATATTTATGAAAATTATTGAAGAATCAAATCATCGTAATATAAGTAACGAACGTCTGTATAAACAATCTTTTACCTATCGAAAGTTAGAATTAAGGTACTGATAACGGTGAATTTTCTAGATAAATTAAACACCACTCAATTTACCAAATAAATCAATTTTCAGTAAATCAAAAAAAAACGATACAAAGTCTGATGTTATTTTACTGATTTCCATTTCAAACGCTCTATCAATAAAACACACTTGAAATTCCCTATTTACATATTTATCATAAATCTATATCGAATCAACTTTTAAATTTGTTGTATCAACTTTTTAAATGTTTTATATCAACAAAATTCTCAATCACGATTTTTTCATTGCAATAAAGAACAGATTTTTTATGACAAGGTTGTTTAATTAACGTCATGAAAATTGTAAAATGATTTCGTTGTTCACATTTAAAATATTTTAAACTCATATGTTGACCACTCTATTTTTTTACAAATTTGGAAAAGAAGGATTCATCAACATTGTATTTAATATTAAATTGAATTGTGACAAAGTCACTCATACAAAATTATTTGCAATCTTCAACTCTTGATTTAATTGGGACTTGAAAATGAAATAATCACGATTGATCAGTCATAGCAAATTCTAGAAACAAACTTAAAACTCTTTGACATTGACTCTTTTATCACACTTTTTATAAAAACCAACACTGATCTTTTTTACCCAATTTACTTTAGACAACTTTTATTTTTAATTCCCATAAACCATTGAGATCATTCATCAGACTGTAAATGTATAAAATTATCAAAGTTCATTTTTGAAATGATATATAATTTCTTCTCAAATTAAATACCTTCATTATTTTTTAAAAAAATAAATAAATCGCTGCTCAAATCAAAATCGTTACATGAAAACGTTACATGAAATAGGTCACGAACCAAAAGCTGGAGGTCAACTGTTTAAATTAAAGGAACTGGCCAAGGATATTATCAAACGAGAAATACAACTGCCAGGTCGACACAGTACATTTGAAGATGCAAATGCCATCAGAGATATATACAATGTGATTGGATTCAAATATATCGACCACAAAATCTGGAAAGCGACGGAGATCAATGTTAATAAAAGAAAAACAATCCCAGATTGTCGAGCGATTATAGAAAAAAGGAGGAAGGAAAGTATGGATGAAGAATTAGGAATTCTAGACGTCAATTTAGACTCATTGATCGATCCGGGAGTCGAAATGTTGGACGAAGAAGATATTTTAGTAGTGTTAGAAAAGGCAAGTCCGCTACAAGAAATTGAAAAAAAATAGTAAACCAGTACTGAATGATGCCATGGTTCAAACAACTGTTCCAGTTATGGTGGATCAAGCCACCAAAGCGGATCAAGATGTTTTACAAAAACAAATTGAGGCGTTCGGAAGAACTTATTATATAGAAACAGCGATATGCAAGACGTTAACTGGAGAAAAATTAACTTTCGAGGGATTGTGACTATAAGTTGTATTTGTTTCTTTAATCATCAATAAAATCTTGTCATATTTTTGTATTGTCAAAATATATATACATAAAAAAAATTTTTTTGATCATGACAAGTATAGGAAAATCTACTATTATTACTATTGTTTTCACTATTAGTATGATTGTTATCAATATTATATTCATAAGAATTTATAGAATTATTATTTATCATTATGAGTATTATCATTATTATTCATATTATTTAACCCATTTTATTATCATTATTAGTTATTTATATATATCCACAATCCTATATATGTGTATTGAAAAAAAATAAAGTAAAAATATATTTAAAATTATTTAAAATAAAACAAAATTTAAAAAAAATATGTATAAAAAACTTATCTTTCTCATCTTCGTCAATCATCTGGATCAATAACCCAGATCAGCGGCGGGGTGGGTGTTGGTATATATAAAAAATATTATTATTATTATTATTATTATTATTATTAGTAATATTATTATTATTAATATTATTATTTTATTAAATTTACGAATATTATTATTACATAAATTATTATAATAATTATTGTTGTTATTACTATTATTACTATTATTATTGTTTTTATAGCTATATAATTAATAGTAATTATTTTTATTAAAATTCTTTATTAATATTGTTATTATTATTGTTTTTATAAAATGTTTTAGTATTATTATATTATTATTATAATGAGAATTATTATTATTAATGTTATTATAAATATTACTATTATCATTATTATTATTATTTATATTATTATTATTATCATTAATATTATTCATATTATTATTATATTATTATTATTAATTATTATTATAAAAAAATCAAATAAAAATATAACTTACAGTATTCAAAGTTCATATCAGTCAGTTCATGTCGGGAGAATTTATATATATCCACAATCAAATCAATCGATCATACAATTGCAATCATTAATTGCACATATAATTGCTTCCAAATAATGATGACGATTAAGTCAAATCGTCATCGACTTAGATGTGATACAATTCAATAATTAGAATAATTGTTAACGATTAAATAAACAAAAAAGAATTATACTGATATGAGTCTTAAAATTGTCAAATGTATTTTTTTAATTTATTTCATTTATATTTATTTTTGTTTTTATTATTTTTTGATAAATGATACATGATAAGCATTTATTAATGTGCATTCCAAAATGCTTGCATAAAAATATCTAAATGATCAAACGGACTATCATAATTTTGTAATATTTCGACAAACATAGATGATAATAAAATATTCAATTTTGTTCTATAATTGTGAATAATAATATGTATAGGTTAGTGTGATTCTGTCTGATGATAATAATTAATTTTCGTGAACAGTCAATGTCAGCATCTAGATTAATGTGTCACTGTCAAACACGAGCATTAATTAATAAAACATTTAACCTTGGTTCAAACTATTTTTCATCACATCACACATATTTTTAATTGTATACCGCAAAAAAATATTTTAATTATATTTAAAAACAAATAGAATACTATTGATTACAAAGTATATTTCCACGGAACTTTCATCATCTTTAGACTAATTTTGAAATATATTTCTAATAATTTATTGGTATAAATAGTTGATGTACTTATCACATGCTACAATTTTCTTTCTAAAAAATATCCTTATTATTATTATTATTATTATTATTGTTATTATTATTATTTGACTGTCGTCTAAATATAATAATAAAATTTTGGGGAGAGATTTGTTAGGGTTCCGAAATATACATATGAACACTTGATAAAATTTTATGTAGAAAATATTTTAAAATAATTCTTTTGGTAAAATTATTAATTTCAAACAAAATAACAATTAATATATTTTATAAGTTGAATAAGTTTAAATAAAGTTTAAAATAAATAATTAACGGATTAATATTTTTAGAAATAATTTTTTTAATAAAATGGCTTATTGTAAATTTAAATTAATTAGTTTTTATGATAAAGTTTCGTAAGAATGTAAAATTATTTTGCATTTTAATTTTTGTAAAATTTTTTGAAAAAAATGTAAAATTATTTTTAAGGTTTAATTTTCGTAAATTTTCAAAATTTAATCGAAAATTGTAAATTAATTTTGGGCGAAATAATTGAATTAATTTGTTTAAGTATGTGAATTGTTGATATTAATAAATTTTTGTGGTGTTAAATTATGACTTCGGAATGTGATAATAATGAAAGTGGCATAAACGCTACTTACAAATATCATTATATCTTATCTGAGAAGATCCTTTTTCTTACCTTTCCTTGATTTGATCTAGTCTCTTTGTATTCGCTGTCATCATTGCATTCATCAATTTCCGCAACTGGGTATTGACGATTTTGAGGTCTATTATTGTATCCTGCATTATTTTTTTCTTCCGTTGTCATTGGCTGACGGAACCATTTTATAGATTCATCAGCTTACCTGGTGGACTTACACTCCACCGATCTGTTCGCCCATTTCATTTATATCCCGGCTACCTCACTGTACCGTTCTCTTTCCTTAAATCTATTCTTGTTGAGATAACATTGAGTTCTATAATTGCCATTTCTGTTACAGTGAGTACACTTCACATTTGGGAAATCTCTTCTTATGTGGCCTTCTTCTTGACATGCATAACATTTTACAGTTCTGTAATAATTTATTTCGGTTTGAATCCATTATTTCCTTACAATAAAGGATATTCTATAAAAATGTGTTAGATAATTGTTACTTAATTAGAAAAGTAAAGCCAATGACACCGTATTTGGGTAAGCCTGAGAAGCGTAGAAAGATGAATGGCTCAAAGCTGAAATCTCTATTCTATTCTAATCCAAAAGCAGCAATGAAACATATTCTACCATCTGCTCGGGCAGACTCTTATCCGTCTCCAAAGGTTTTTACTGAATTTATTACTAATAATTGTAGTAATCAAATCAATGTTTGTAACATTAATTATAATCCTAACTATTATAAAAGGGATTCCCACTTTGAATTTCATATCCCTTAACCTGAAGAAATTGTTGCGTGTCTTCAAAGCAAGTCACAATCAGCTCCTGGGAGTAGGGGTATTACTTATAAAGATTTATTATTTTGTGATTCTACAGACATTCTTCTCCATTACCTCTTTAAAATGATACTTGAAAGATTTGAAACTCCTCAGTCTTGGAAGAATTACAACAATTTAATGATTCCTAAATCTGGCAAAGATGGAGAGTATCATTTGCCGTCGTCTTGGAGAGGAATAGCTCTGCAGGAATGCATTTTTAAAATATTAACAACTCTCTTTTGTAACCAATTAATTGGCTGGATCAATCGGAATGAATTACTTCACACACTACAGAAGAGTCTTGGCCCCTCTGATGGTTGTGCTGCTCACATTTTTCTGAACCGGACAATTATTGACTACTATAGAAAGTATATCAATAAACAGGTGGTGATTGCGTTCATGTATATGGCTGCAGCCTTTGATACAATTTCAGTAGGTCATATCCAAGATCTTCTATTTTTAATGGGAGCGAACGGGAATGTCACTCGTTTAATTGTTGAATTCTACAATAACTGCTCTACTACTATCATATGTGAGAATGAATCTACCGCTCCCATTAAAATCAAAATTGGAGTCCGTCAGGGTTGCCCCTTATCTATGCTGTTATTTAATATTAGAATAAATCCAATCATTAATGAAGTTGAAGTTCGTAGATGTGGGTGGATTATGATTGACTCCAGGTTAATCTCTTGTATGGATTATGCTGATGATTTGGTCTTTTATGCTGAATCACCTGATAAATTACAAAATGTTGTTGATATAGCATCTAATGCAGTCAAAGCTGTTGGTATGTCTTTTAGAACCTGTAAGTGTGCCATTATCGATATCCCATACAAGAAGAACATACACATAACAATCGACCATGCAGACATACCACATCTTGAAGTCGACGAAGGGTACTTGTACTTAGGATCACTTATAGGTCGCATTGTCACATACACACCTGAGAAACTATTCTCTGACATCTTCTCTGACTTAAACTATATAAACATGTCACTCCTTCCTTGGCAAAACTGTATGCATACATATTATTTGAACACTCTAAATTTATCTTTAGAAACTCATTCATTCCATTTGGCAAGTTAACAGAATCTGTTACCCGATGGGATATCAACATTAGGAGATTTTTCAAGGATGTACTTAGAGTACCTGACAAGACATCAACACCCTACATCTATGTGTCTCGTTCCAATGGAGGAGTTGGAATGTCTTCTGCCATATATGAATATATAATCCAATCCATCAGTCACTTCTTTTACATGTTAAACTCCACTGATCCAAATATTTCAGAAGCTGCCAATGTCACACTTTGACGTTCTTTACCAGACAGGTCTGTTGGTTTTGATGTTGCACTAAGCTGGCTAAACACTTACAATAAAGAACGTAACTCATGGTGGAATAAAATATAACAGGCCATCTATGTATTCAAAGATACTCATGGAAATGTAATTCGATTTCTTTATAGCTCCTCTAGAGTAGTGATATCAATCTCACAGAATGTTGGTGGCAAAGGGACTCTTGAGAGTATTAATTCTAACAATCAAGATAAATTAACTAAAATCTTAAGGAATTGTGTGTCGAACTCCTATTTGGATCAGTGGGATAAGTAGAACAATGCTGGTAGATATTCAGTGGCTCTATCACAATCTGCCTATTCTACCTCACCAATATATAACGGTCGACTCAAAATTGCTGAATGGCAATTTATTCATCAAGCACGCTCATACACTATTCCTGTTAGGTGCAGACCGGGTGTAATCATTCGCATTCCTTGTCGTCGAAGTTGCTCTAAAGATGAGACTTTTGCACATGTGTTAGTGGGCTGAAATTCCTTGTGTAACTTCTGGAATGTACGACACAATGCTGTGCTTGATATCATCGCTACTGAGATTAAAGCACACTCGGGTGGCATAGTACATGTGAATGAAACCTGTCGGTATGTTCCTTCCACGAAGCGTGTTGATTTTCAAATCTTCTTTGAATCAATAAATACTTTGTTCCTTCTTGACGTAAAATGTCCATATGATCCCATGCACAATCTTGAGAATGCTGACCGAAAGAATGTGAACAAATATGTCCCCTTATTGTTGCAAATTAAATATATATATGTGGTTGCAAAATCGTCCTTGATACCATCCACAATGAGGACATCCTGGATAATCTTAATTTATCATTTAGAAAGAAAGCCATAGGCAATACCTGCGTTGAGTCCAACATTCGTTGGTCCTTCGATCAATGGGAAGCCTTTCAGGATCTACGAGAACAGAAGAACACACACAGATATGAAGATGTAATGCACGATCCACATGCCGGCTTCGAAGTGCTACAATGGGAGCCCATTTTTGATGAGTGCGACTCTGACTCTGTGTTTGGAAATGATCACGGATTATGGTAGTTGTAAATTTAACATTCTAGGGATTCATATTAGTATTGGGATCAAGATTTTGAATGTTTGTGTTAGAGACAATGACCCAACTTAAGTGTGCTCACTTGAGTTGAACTGCTATGTATGGCAGTCGTGAGATCTTTTTATGTATGTTGGATCTCAGGTTCTATAACTCAGTTTGTTTGGCATCACGATTGCTGTCGTCTGTGTTTCTGCTTTGAACAGAGAAGAAGATGAAGGCTTGCAATTGTGGGCTCACGAGTGCTGGTCTGCTCTCCTGCTCCGCAAAGTTCCAGTGCTGATAATTAGGAGTCCTTCTCTCTTTCTCTTCTTCGCCCCCCTTCACCTTCCACTCAGAAAATGTGTCCTTAAACACTAAAACTAAATTTTAACAAATCACATTGTTTACAATAAACATTATGCAAAAAAACAAATAAATCAGCACAATTATACAACCCGCGATTTCAAGACGTAATTATACGAGCAACAGCAACATAATTTCAGCCAGCCAATTTCCAATCGATTATCATTTCAAACGATGTTATCGAACGTAATCGAAGGGAACAAAATCATATCCTGAAAGGCAGCGTTTATACTTAGATTCCGACAGTACCGAACGAAATTGAGAATACGAGACATTTGGTAGCCGCAACATTCTAACAAAATCCCGAGAAAAGTTTTACGATGCAATTGCTTTATCTGTTTTTCAAAGTATAGTGGTTAATTTCGTTAATTAATATATATATTATTTAACAGATTTGTCTGATTATATTTGATAATTAATTTAATATTTGATCTTTAGTTTAATTCCCCTTTCATAAATTTAGTCAGCGACGTCCACCGTCTTTCCCCTTCGTCCGATGAACAGGGATGTTGAGCAGTTTCCCAAACTAATGAGAAATCGGAGAATTATCCCGCGCAATGGTGAAGTAAATAATTATGTAGCACTCGAGGAGAGAAGACCGGCCCAGTTGATAAGCCGCGGAACGTCCCATGTGTTAAGGATGAATAACCAATGGGCAAAACGACTTTTTCCTCTATGCGGAATAGTCAACTCGGAGCGCATTACCCATAAAACGATAATTTTATCACTATGGAACTCCAAAAATTGTTATCAAGGATAATTAAAAATAGAACGGCCAATGAGATGTTACGGATTTACAAATAAAGTCGGAGAGACGATGAAAATCATATCTGTATGCAACAGACGAGAGGGAATAAGACGACATGCCGTGCTACATGATTAATAGTTTTGAGATAGACACCTCTCCTAGTGATGATAAATACGACACCGATGATGCAACAATAGATGCATTTCCTGTGGTTCATTCTTTAATAAACTCTCTGAATATGAATTAATTTTATTTTAGTAGTTGAATTTTATTAAGCAACTATTTATGAATAATTATTATTATCTTATAAATTAATGCATATAAATGACTATTCTATTCATTACAATTATTACGATTTCTAAGTAATTTCTTTGTAATTACAGAGTCTATTATTACAATTGAACATGAGCTTAAAATTATTTTTTGAATTTAGAGTGTCAATAATAAGGGAAGTAAAATTTACTTACCCTGCATGATTTTAGTTATACAAGTTATTTGTTGAGGTTATAAAATAAAAATTATTGAAAAAGTAAAATTTGTTTTAATTATTAGATATATTAAGAAATTATTTATCTATTTTTCATATTTAATATAAATTATTGTTATATATATATATATATATATATATATATATATACATAATCGAATTAAAAATTAAGATTCAATAGTCATAAACATATATTTGAAAACTACAATTTTTTGGAATATTTAAACAAGCACTTTTTATTTAAATTCAATATTTTATTAAATAATTCATTTAATATCACATTCCCCTCTTCGAAATCATCTGTATATCGGTATTGGATTCCGCGTATTTCTGATCGGGTATCTTCTCTCTTTGACCTGAGCTGTTTCCTTGCCCTTTGTTCTCCATGTTCGTATACTGGTCTGAGTCTTTGTTTCCCCACTCTGATCTTCGGTTTCCTTCACTTCTTTGATCTGGTTGTAGTTACGTTGTATTTCTTTATTCGCTCCTTCATGATATAAAATGAATATCCAGTCGTCGATAATTCTCCTGATAATGAATGGCTCAATGTATTTATTTTCAAATCCTTGTGCTCCTTGATTTTTGACCATAACTTTCTACCCGACTTGTAGTTTTGCATTCCTTCGATGCTTGTCATACCTTAATTTATCTTTTACATTTTTGTCCCTCAAATTTCTAGTAACAAATTCGTGAACTATTTTTATCTTACATCTCATTTCATTCACATATTCATCGGTGCTGTGATATTCCGTGTCCGAGAAGGGCTCAGAGTGAATGAAGTCAATTCTTGGTTTGCGTCCAAACAACACTTTGTATGGGGAATACTTTGTGGTTTTTTGCTTTGTTGTTCGTGTTGGTTATATTAGGGTGATTTGTAAAAATAAAACGAAAGTCAAAACAAAGACGCTATTTTATAAAATATTTATGTGCTAATTATACATTTTTACAAACTTTATGAAGTAATTTAAAAACAACTTAGCCTATCGAGAAATTTAGAGTTTCGGTAATGGAAGAAACGCAGCGTTTACTTCCAAACTATTTTAAAAATATATAAGGATATATTATCGATATATATATATATATATATATATATATATATATATATATATA
>MQRK01233743.1:0-14080 GCA_001938485.1 Girardia tigrina | reverse complement strand
TATATCTGTCAAGAAATACCTTATTTATTTTCATACGATAGTTCAAAGTTAAGTTATACGCGATTGAAATGTAAGGTGTGAAGTTTGACCCGTTTCATATCGAACAACCTAATATCAGGAGTCAGCCTTTTTTTATGCAACTCGTTTATCGCTGTTTTACAAATAGTACATAAAATTTTTCGTTTGACATTTGCGCTTGTTATCTTCTTGCGGAAGGGCACAATACTCCATAATAAAAACCAATAAATAATTTCCAGTAACAATTTATTTAAAAAAATAATTTTCTACTTTTTGAAATTTTCTCGCTGAACGCCATTTTTCAAAATTTATTTTTGTAATTAATTTCGGCAGATTACCTGCTATCTTCAGACTCAATTAACACTGGCTTTTTGCAGCTTATATATGAGAAAGGTGAATATGCAATGAATTTTGTAACAAAGGCTCTATTTGAAAATGTTTAACAGAGAAGTTGAGTGTGAAGCTTGAATATTAATTTTTGGATCCATGGATCTTATTAAAAAGGCCTCAAACGTTACTCTCTCCTAATAATTTTTAAATTGAGTACACAGAATTTGAAAATCATTTTCTCCGATTTTCTTTTTACATTTTAAATTATGTTCGGCAATATTGCTCCCATTATCCAACCCACCATACTCTTTGATCTTTTTGCAGAGATGACGAGATGTCTTTCCAATGTATGTGGCGTTAAACCCATTACATATATATTTAGAAACAAGAAATAGAAGGTATTAAGAACATTTAAACAAGTCTCGTTTGAATGTTTATTACAATCACATTTAGAGTCATTATGACTCTCAGAAAGTCTTTCRTCGTTTGTCATCCTTCTAATTGGTTTTCTTATTTCTATTTTTAATCATGATTATTCGAATAATTTTTCTAAATTATTTTTTAAAATATTTAGCCTCTAAAAATATTAATTAAAAAAATAATAATTTTTACCATTTTTCAATAAATCTTAAAATAATAAAAATATCCTCAAATTATTAAAAATGCATTTAATTTAAATTTTACTAAAAAATATTAAACTTAATTTTAATTGTGTTCGAATATCACTTTAAATTTAAATAAAAAATACCAATTTCCATCTGGGTGGGAGAATCACCATTCTAAATTCAACATACCTAAATCAACATACCGCATCCATACATTTACACATTCAAACAAATTAAAATATTCCTCACATCCCCCTCGGTTTAAATGGCTTTAGCCATTCTACATTTTTGATCAGGATCCTAGTTGTATCTCATAACTTCTTTCGTGTCTTTGCTGTATAATTTTAGCTGGTCCAATATAACGGTCATCATGTTTTGATGGGTTAATTTTCTTTATCAAGACTTTTTCTCCGACCTGAAATATTCGCTTTGTTTCAGTTATATTTTTATTTTCTTTTTCTCCACTTTTTCCTTCTGTTGTAGTTTTCCACCAATGCCTTAGTTTTCTTCCGAAGATTATCTCGGCTGAAGATATTCCTGTTGTTGCTTGAATTGTACCGTTTAACATGAATGCTATTTCTGCCAACATTTCTACCCAATCTCTATGCATTTCATTCTTTAATCATATATTTATGGCGTCTCTTATTGTTCTGAGTTGTCTTTCTGTGATCCCGTTAGTGTTGTGGTGATAAGGGCTTGAATAGACTATCTCCGTCTTAAATTTCTTCGTCGTTTCTTTAAAGAGTACTGATTCGAAAGTTTTTCCTCTATCAACGTGTATCTCTTTTGGTGGCCCGAATTTCCAAATCCATTTCTCTAATAGTACCTTTCGTATAGTCTTCTCGTCTTGGTGTGCCACTGCGGTCAAGCTAATGTACCTACTAAACTGATCAATTATTGCTAAAATGTATTGGTATCCATTCCTTCTGAATGGTCCGCAAAAGTCCATGTAAATTTTTTGAAATGGTTTGTCGGCAGATTGTTTAATGTGTTTCTCTTTCGTTTTTGCTGTCAGTATCTTCCTTTTCTGGCAGTTTGTTCAACTTTGTACGATGTTCTTTATTTGTTGTCTCATTTCATATATATCGAAGTCATCTTTTATGTAATTGTAAACTTTCTTACTTCCTGCGTGGCAAAACATTTTATGTATATCTTCTATAAAGTCTGCTCTCTTCTTCATAGGGATCCAATATTTGTTATCTCTTGTCGTCACGATATTGTTTTTTAGAAGCCATTCTTTTGTCTTTCCCATTCTGATATTTTCTTTAATCTGTTCTATTTCTTTATTATTCGTCTGCCAAATGAACTCTTCTGAATCTTCAGTTAAGGCAAGGATTCTAGTTTTAACTTTCCTTTTATAGCGTCATCGTGCATTGTCTGACATTGTACACATAGTTCACATGTATTTCTTGACATTGCCTCTACATTAGTGTGTTTTTCGCCCTTGCGGTATTCCATCCTCATGTCTAGTTCACTAAGGAAGTTTATCCAAGTTTGTAATTGTGGAGTTATTGGGTTCTTCGTTGTCATCATGAATGTAATGGCCTTATGCTCCGTTCTAAGTAGAAACTTCTTTCCGTATAAGAAATTTTTGAAGTTTTGGGTAAAGTAATAGATTGCCAATAATTCTTTTCTTGTAATACAATATCCCAGTTCGTGTTTGTTCATTTTGTGAAATCCATATGCAATTAATCTTGCCCTTTCATATGAATCCTTCTGTGCAAGTACTGACCCGATTGTATCAAAACTTGCGTCTGTATCCCAGTATAAACTACTTTTCAAAATCTGGATATGCTAGGATCGGTGTTTTTGTCATTTTATCTTTTAATGTCTGAAATGTTTCGTCACATTCTTTTGTTCATGTCAATTTTTTATCTTTATTTTTTCCACATAGCCCTTCCAGTATTTTTGAATATTTTGCATAAGCCTTCAAAAATTTTCTATAATAGTTCGTTAGCCCCAAGAAATGTTTAATGCATGAAGGATTTTGAAATTTGTCGATTGCTTCAATTTTCGTTTTATCCGTCTCTATACCATCTTTGCTCACGACATATCCTAAAAATTTTGTCTTTTCTACCATGAATTGACACTTTTCGGGGTTTATCCGAAGGTCCGATTCTTTAATCTTTTGAAATATGTGTTCGACTCGTCTGAAATGTTCTTCTTTGTCTTTTGCGAAGATTAGAATATCGTCCAGGTAAACAACTGCTTCTTTGCAGTTTAATTCTCCTAACACTCTTGTCATTAGTTCTTGATATGTCACTGGGACAGCCGCAATTCCGAATGGCATTCTTTTAAAACAATATTGGCCGTTCTTTGTCGAAAATGCAGTTTTTAATTTTGAATCGTTCTCCAATTCAACTTGATGATATGCACTCCCCAAGTCGATCGTGCCGAAGTACTTCGCTCCATTTAATGTATTTAGCATTTCTTCCACATTTGGCATTGGAAATGCTGGTCTGATTGTGACTTTATTTAGTTGTCGAAAATCAACACACACTCTGATATCCTGTTTGCCTTTTTTCCATACGCATACTAGCGGAAAATTCCACGGCGAACTGCATTTTTCAATGAAATCATTTTCCTCGTAATTCTTGATAATATCATCTAGTTTTTCCTCAAAGTGTTTTGGCTGTCGGTACGGTTTTACCAATATTGGTTCTCCTGGCATTTCAATTTTATGCTTAGTTAGTGTGGTCTTCCCTATATCCCATTTTTCTGCCATAAATATCGTTTTATAATCTATTAGTAATTTCATTAATGATTCATCTATCTTATCTGCGTATATTTCCCTTATTCTTTTAAGTCTGTCTCCGTCAGTTAAAGTATCGCGTATTACCAGCACTCCTTCGTTGTATCCTATTTCTTTCTTTAGTTTTACGCTGAATTTATTTAGAAAATATATTCCTGCAATCATTTCGGGTTCCAAATCTTCTACCACAAAAGATCCACTGTTTTCTGTATTCTTTCAATCTTAATCTTTAGTTGTACTATTCCGTAATTTACTAGTTCCGAGTCGTTAGCAAAGTGTATACGTCTTTTTGTCTCCCTTATTTTGATATTTTTCATATTTTTGAGTACGTCTACTTTAATTACATTGACTCGTGCTCCCGTATCCAATAGAAATTGTACTTTTTTATTCTTTACTTGAAGTTATATATTACCCTTTCAGTTCTTCGTATTTTATTTTAAACTTTGATATTTTCATTATATCTGTTCTTCTTTCTTCATCTTTTTCTGTGATCAAACTGTCAAATTTCTCATTGTGTATTTCGTTTTCACCATCTAATATACACAATTCTTGAGGAATATTTACAACAGCATCCCATACACAACATACTTCATCATACAAACAATCATTCATACAGTTAAACATACACATACATTCGTTTCTTAGTGAAGTGCACTGATCACTTCTCCCTGTGACCGTGCCTCCTCGTTTCCCTGTTTGTCTCTGAAATTTTTCTTGTTTGTAATATTTTCTCTTCTTGTTTGACTTCCTCTTTTATTCAATCTTTCCGACTTTCTTTCCCACTCGTCATCGGAGTCTTCTAATTCTGCTACTTGGTCTCTTCTATTCGTATTGTCGTGCTCCCCTTCAAAACAACATTAATGATGACTCTGAGCCCCCATCCGTTTTCTTAGAGTGCAACGGCAACTCTAACAATCACCATCTGTGTGTATAGATACTCACTACACTTTGGGAGTAGACGCGCCTCCTTTCGTTACATCAACAAGTTGTGTAAACATTAGAGTGCCTTCGGGTTCTTAACCAGTAACGAGGATGTCCCAACTGGTGACTGAGCTTCTAGAGGGGACGATTACAACTTTACCGACTCAATTTCTCAAATTTGGTTTTATTACCTTGCGCCAGACAACGATACCTCAACGAGACAAATGAAGGTCAGCCCACGTGCCCCTGTGCATGCTATTGTCTGCCTGCACCGTCTCCCTGAGTTCCTTGCCCGGACAAATTTTTAAACTTTAGTCTTAAATTCACGATGAAAGTTATTTTTACGTTCACTTTTAAAATTCATTTTGATAAATGCGGAAAGTAAATATCAAATTGTGAGCTGTCTCAAAAATATTTGTAGGAAAATTTTATTCAAGTTAACGACTGAATGAACGAGGACCGAACAACCTACTCAATTTTTTAACAACAAAACAAAGAATAATTGGACGATTTAATTCGAAAAAATTTTATTCTATCAAAATGATTTTAGACCGAAAGTCGATCAAAACTGCAACTTCGATTAATCCTAAGATTTTTTGTAATTGTTTTAAACGGTTTTTGTGTAAGTAACAAAGCTGATGCGTTTTCAGATTAATAAATATTTGACTGACATAATTTAATAAATGAAACAGAATAAAATATTTTATTATGGAATGTCATATAAATAACAAAAACTTGAATTTATAGTTTGATAAGTAATTAACAAATATCGTCTAATAAAATTATTAAAGAATTTGGAGACTTCAATAAAGCTCGACCACGAAATCGCGAAAATGGTCTTAGTTACACTTCAAAGTTCCTGACTTAAACAATGAAAGTACTTATCGATTCGATCAAATGAAGCAAAGTCGACATGCGAAATATTCCGACGTAGTACACAGAGGTTTCGAAGTTCGAATAAACAATAAACACAAAATAAACACAAATCAAATTTTTTGTCTTAGGAACGTAACCAATTTATTTAGTCGCCCAACGTCTCATAGGTTAATTAGTTTTGTTTTGGGACTTCTGAAGAGACTCTTGTGAGTTGTTTTGAAAAGTTATGTAGATTTATTATTAATAATAAAACAAGTCCTTAAAGAACGCTCCTTTAAATCCTTTTTTAGGAAGAATATTTTAAGTTGCGTGTCGATTTGAGTGTGTTAGAATTGGGATTGTGATGCTTCACCCATTTGAGAAAGTGGTGTTTTATTCTTTTCGATTATTCGAACCGAACCGATATTAAAAAAAATTAATGAAAATCTGATAAATTAAAATCCGATAAATTTAAAGACTATTACTCAATAAGCCATGATCAATAATCAATAACAAAATAATTAGTAATAAATAGCCAGTAGATACTCTGATGAAACGATTATTAAAATAAATGTTATTGAATTATAATTAATCAATAAATCTTCTAAGGAAACAAATTACTAACCAATTACTAACTAATGAAATAATTGCAATTCACGTTTAATTATTATTTTATGATCTTCTTAAAATAATTTAATAAAAAATAACTAAAAATTAATAATAACTAAAATTAAGTAAATTAAATAGCTAAATAACTAAATAATAAAAATTTTGAATAATTAAAATAACTTAATAAATTACTCTCTATATACATATTTTTACAGGATATTTCCACCTCTACGCCTCATACCCTTTCAGAGTTCCTGCTCCGCTACGCCCTAACCCTACGCTCATATCCAACATCGACTCTTTCCTCTTCAAACTACACTTATCTCTCACACACCCTCGGCTGTCACGACGAATCGCCCTGTAATTTTCTCCATTACCATACGGATGTTAAAGATGTTAATTAAAATAATATAATAACCAAGAAAGATATGAATTAGGATACATATATTTATTCAAACTAAACGATAATAATAAACACTAAATAAAATTTTAATAATAAACATATTCTTCAAAAGGGTAAGGAAAAGGGTAAATTAACTACAAAATGTAAATCAATAATTACTTTTCGTGAAATTCTTCTTTCCGGGAATTTAATATCGGGATAATAATAATAAAATAAAATAATTGAATGCGAGATCCGATAATGGTTTTCAGATAAAATAATTTTCTGTTTCGTCAATTAAAACAATTTCTTCGTGTAAGGTATTGTTCTCATTCTTCTCTTATTCTTAAATATCTAACGAAAATGGCTAATTAATGAAATAGTGTTCAAATAGCGGAATAATGAAATACTGAAATACTGTCTTCAATCCAACGAATATACCTTCGGGCATTTATACCGCCCGGTTGTTTAGATTTCAGTTGTACGACCGGATACCGATCGCAACTGAACGGTAGCGAGTGTTTATCCGCGAAAACCTGACCATAGCGGATGTTTATCCTGAAGTACTCGCGCTACCACCCGCGTCGGTTTATCGGAGGACGGATGTTTGCGTCTGTCTGTGCATTCCGAAAGTCGCACGGCTGCCTACTTCGAGTTAATTAAGGGTAAGTTTTTATTAACATATTTAAGGTTTATTAATTGTTGTTTTTATTTTCGAGGCTTTCAAAGGTTCCCCAGCGATCTTACCAACGTCCTCCGGCCACCTAAGGATTTACAGTCATCCCTACGATGCGTCCGTCGGCTTCTCCAGATCTCGCCACTTTGTTGAGCACGGAATACACCTACACATAACGGGAATAGTCGAGTTTGACTATTCCCAACTTTTCACAATAATTCCGTGTTCGCAAGGTGGTGTAGTGGATTAAAGGGGTTTGGCGGATGGTGTCCTCATGAGTAGTGAATGAAAGGGGTCTGGCGGATGGCATCCTCATACTATTCTCGATCGTAACAGTATATACCATCCGAACTCTGTACTGTGTTTTTGTATATTCTTTTCGTTCATTTCTTCTATTCCTTCTGTGAGGAATATTTTAATTTGTTTGAATGTATAAATGTATGGATGCAGTATGTTGATTTAAGTATGTTGAATTTAGAATGGTGATTCTCCCACCCAGATGGAAATTGGCATTTTTTATTTAAATTTAAAGTGATTGACTATTCGAACACAATTAAAATTAAGTTTAATATTTTTTAGTAAAATTTAAATTAAATGCATTTTTAATAATTTGAGGATATTTTTATTATTTTTAGATTTATTGAAAAATGGTAAAAATTATTATTTTTTTAATTAATATTTTTAGAGGCTAAATATTTTAAAAAATAATTTAGAAAAATTATTCGAATAATCATGATTAAAAATAGAAATAAGAAAACCAATTAGAAGGATGACAAACGACGAAAGACTTTCTGAGAGTCATATTGACTCTAAATGTGATTGTAATAAACATTCAAACGAGACTTGTTTAAATGTTCTTAATATGGCGACACACGATCACGTGACACGAGTTATCAAGGGACCGGAGACATTCGTTGGGTCAGAAGTAAAATTAGAAGAATTCCTAATAAGCTTTGAGAGATATTCAAAGATTTTGGGATTTAAGGAAGAAAGAAAAGCAATATTAGTTACAGCATTCATGACTCCAGAAGCGATAAACAAATATGAGAAGACACAAGGAGGAAGCTGGGAAACGAGAATGAGAAGTGCATTCTCAAAAGAGAAAAATATTTTAGAGATAATGAAGACCGATCTTTCCGGTCACCGAGTCCCAGAACATTAAAGAGATGCTGGTCGCCACAGCTCGATCCGGTGGTCAGCACCTCAATTAGCCTCAAAGACATGAAATGTTTCATAAAATTCAAATTGTTCATTACACACATCCGATGGTTAATCTTTAATTCAGTTGATGGCGAATTATTTTCAATGTAAAAATCAAATAGTATAAAAAAACATGTTTTATAAAAAATGGAGCCGCTGATAAAATCTGTTATCATTAAAACGAAATTACAGAAACAAAGTTAATATATAAATTAAATATGCATGAATTGAAATATACCGGGATGGCCCACTCTACACGAAACAATGCAACAGTTTTATTATCTTTATAATAGAATTATGATTTCTATCTGTCATTCTGTCTGTGTAAAGTTCCCGGGATTCAGTAAAACAAATTTAATTATTTTTATTAAATAAGAATAATATTTTTATTAAAAGGTGCTAAATCTATCGCCGTCTATCTTAGACGAGAAAAATTCAAAGAAATTAAATTTAATCATTGAATCAAGGCCGATCAATCAATCGATAAAAACTCAAATATGATGAGTTTACCAAAACAACTGATCGATCCGGAATCTACGCGACGAGGTGATTCCAACGATGTGCCTCCGCCGGCGATCCGATGAGGAGAATTTCATGAATCAACGATGAAAAGGGTCAACATAAATACAAAAAAAAACAATGTTAACAATACGAAACCCAAAGAAGGAAATATGACGAATTTGGATGAAAAATCGATTGATCCTAGACCTACGCGACGAGAGGAGTTCGAAAATCTTGCTCCGTCGCCGATTAGAGAAGAAGTTGGTGAATTTAGTAATAAAAGTATTAATTCATTTATCAAATCGATAAATAAATTACATAATTAATACTATAATAGAATTATGATTTCTGTCTGTGTGAAGTTTCCGATGATTAAAGTGATTCGTTTAAAATTCACCAGACCTGGCGAAACAGGTTCACCCTAGTTTAAGATAACAATTATCATATATGACGGAAGGGCTGAATTTTCTTTAAATGTTTCTGTTTTAATTTTAAAATCATAATTGATTTATTATTTCAAATTCGTTGTTGATTTAACAGTTGGTTGATTTTTTCGGCTTCGTGGTGTTTTTCAGTGAAAGCTCTGCACCGACAAAACCGTTTTGAAGCAGGCTATCCAGATTGACTACATCTTTGCGTGGATTCACTTCGATTCCTCTACCATTTTGCATTCATATCATAGTATGATTGACAAACAAACCTACAGACAAACTAACTAACATTTTAGATAAATATATTATATATAAGGGTTTTTTTAAAGAAAAAATGTTTCTCGATAATTTGCATTAAGGCAAAACAGATTTCATTATTGAAATACATTTTTGGAATTAGCAATTTCATATTAACCAGAGTTATTATGCATTGATTAAATAATTAAAAAATTAAGCCATGTAAAAGCAAGAAAAAAAATGATCACACAAAATTTGAGCGTTACGCAGAGGAAACTCTGGGCTTTTATATTATATTATTAATAGATATTACTGTTGATTTTGATTGGCTGTTCTCAATTAGTCAATATTTTCTTTCCTTTTGTTTTCTGTCTACCTTGATTTCATACGGACGTGTTTGTGTGTTGAAATAATAAATTCTTTATTATGTACTGTTTGGTAACTCTGGAAATGTTTGCACGTGTGTAAGTGTGTTGATGAGTGTGTGTATGTGTATAAGTGTCTGTAAGTAATTGAGCGTTACGCAGTTGAAACATTGGGCTTTTATATTATATTTTAAAAATGATGTTTAATCAAGAATTTTTTTCAAATTAATTAACCTAATAAACTGAGCGTTTTATATATAAATTTAAAAAAATACGATATTATAAAAATAAGTTTGCGATTTTGAAATTAAAAAGTCAATACTTTACGATTTATTCATTCGAAAAATACAAAGTAAATTTTTTTATTCATAAAAATTAGTAATCTCCAAATAACAATAACTGGAATCAAACAGCTGAATATACACACATATTTTAATTAAATTAAAAATATTAATTGACAATAGGTATAAATATTTTAAAAAGTTCTACAAAAATATTGTGAAGAACGATCATTCTGCAAAAAAAGTAATAATTGTATGAAATAAGCTTACATGATCAGATTAAAATTATTAAAAAAAATAAATCAGATGTGTGAATTAAAAATAGATCTTTTAATCAATACTTTCGGCACAATTCATCAACAAACTTCTCAACATCATAATTACATTCCTTTAATAAATTTATATTTTTCGTAGATCTTTCATAACCCATGTCAGAAATTCTTTGAATAGCACTATCGGCATCGATGGAGAATCTGTTTTGTTTATATATTAAATGTGTTACAAATAATACATTAATATATAAACGAAACAAAACTAATATAATAAAAATAAATTGATAAAAAATATGACCTCAACTGTTAATATTTGCCATGATTCTAAAACTAAAGACGATAATCTTTTACTTAACATTCTGGGAATACAACGAGTTAACAAAAACGGTTGGGGGCGAGAGTCGAAAGAACTTAAATTTTATAAAGTGATGAGCCGTTTAAAAGCTAGTGTTCGGTGAATGTCAAGTTACACAGTACATTTTTAAAAACATAGGAACTAGCCTTATCATATGTTATCATTATCGTTCCTTCAACACATGAGATTACACTTAAAATCTTTTTATGCATAAATGTGAAAAAATACCCCATTATTCGGTTTCGAGTGGGGCAAAGTGGCCTAAATAAAATATGTTTAGATACTTTTAATTACTTAAAGATTAATTTCTTAATTAAAAAAATTTACAATGTCTAAATAATTTTTAATTTAACATACAAGAAAATTTTTCATGTCCACTCATAATTAGTTACGTGAAAAATAGGAAAGTGTGTATGAGGGTTTAGTGTAAATTTTCGATTCGATGAATAAGTTAATGTTTTGATTTAAAAATTTTGCAAAAATTAAATAATAAAAACAGAGTTTAAAATCAAAAAATTTTAAAGTTGATATATTTCAGTTGGCAGTTTTAAAATAAAAATTTTAAAAGAAATAATACATTAAATAAATAATACATTAAACAATAAATAAAAGTTTTGCGTAAATTTATATATTAAGCAGCTATAAAGTTTTTTTAAGAAATTAAATAGTTTTCTACAAATGAATTTTAAAATTAAAAGTTATATAAATGTAAAAATTAGTTTTATTGTGTTTAGAATATTTAAAAAAAATACAGAATAATAAATATTTTTAAAAATTTATAAGTTGATGGCATCTTATTTAAATGAAATAAATTAATTTTATAGGTAATAAAATTTTTAAAAGCATTCTAAAAATAATAAAAAGTTTTAATTAAAAAGTTCAAAAATATGTTATCGAATATAATAAATTATTTTTTAAGTTTTTACACATTCATTGGATTTTATTTAATGGAATAAATTAATTTTATTTGTCTTATAATTTTTAAAAATGCATTTTAAAAATAATAAAAATTTGAAATAGAAAAAAAGTCAAAAATAACTTATAGAATATAATAAATTATTTTGAAAGTAAAATAAAATTTATGAGGCGAGTTGAAAATTTTAATTAACGAAAATTTGTTTGAAAATTTGGAGTTGTCATTAATAAATTTTGGTGTTAAAAATGAATTCTGATATTAATGTTGCAACAACTTCTCACAGTGTGGAACATATTATTAATATTATTCTAAGTCATCTTGTTCTTGGATATTTGATTTGCACAAACAAGTATTTCTCCATCTTTCTTCTAGGTTCGTTTTTAAATACAAAAACAACTTTATCCCATTTGAAAACAACACTTATTAAATATAATTTAACTTAAAATAGTTTAAAAGTTCTTTTTACAAAAATAATCCAATATTTTTTAGACATTTTTTACAACTCAACAAAGTGATCCAGCTGAATTTCATTGGTAAAAAATACCTGAATTATTCTCTCAAAAAATTTCTAAAAAAATGAGACTTCTTTACAATGAAATCAAAATCTTTCAACAATCTAATCATCTTTTTCAAGTTTAATTTCACATTATACACCAACAAAGGTTTCTCGTAAAGATTTCAGCGTTTCCATAGAGCACACATTTTATGAATTACATGTCGATATATAAAATGCCTAAATAATTGATTCATGCTTAGAACTGTACAATAAGAAGGATTTTTAGTTTTCAACATAAGCATTATATCTTTGCGATCTATCCTCAGAAACTTTTTTCAGTACAAATAGTGCTTTAAAATAGTTGCATAAATAATAGAGAACAAGATGGTCTTTACTGGTTACGTACTTTTCTTTCTGGTGACTATTCATTGCCTTTGATCAATATTAAGTAACACAATTGTGACTTATATCATCACTTTGTGAAACCAATTGTGTCGAGACGTGCGTATAAGAATTTGAGTTTGAAGCGAAAAATTGAACAATCGATAAAATTTAAAAGAAATTAAAACATAAAATAACAACTTTTTAACGAACTGTGGACTTTCTTTTCAGATTTTGTTCCACTTTTTTACAAATTTTATAAAGTTTTACAGCATTATAATCAGAAAGGTTATGTGAAACACAACAAATTAAAATTATTAAAATTGAACTTTAAAAACCCAGAATATATTATTTATTTTTATTAATTACGCCTTATCCATTGTGATGATTCGATAAAATAAGTATTGACTAATCAGTAAATCTTAATATTTAAGTTTAGATCTTCAAATAATACTTTAGCACAGTCTATAAAATAGCCTTTATCAAAATGCATCCTTTTTTCAAAATACAAAATTTTATTAAAAATTTTATAAAATTATAAAAACAATAAAAGATTTAATAAAAACTATAGAAACAATAAAAAAAATTAAAACGAAACAAAACTTTATTCTAAATATTTTATTGACTCACAAATTGTATAAAACAACAACCCTTCTTTTTTATATTTCTGCTAAATAAAGATTCAAATGAGCCGTGCTTCACAAATACCTTCTCCTTACAGCTTGATTTAATAACATCCAATTGTTTTCAAAGTTATTGAAATATGTACCAGAATTGGCATTCACAAAATACCCAGAATGGTTTCATGACTCGTGCGTAAAACCAAGATCCTTATAAAAAATAATCACATATGAACTCAACGGTGAGAATGCACAATTGATTGTGAAATAAGGGAATTAACAATTACACTTTTTTTACACTTTTTAACTTTGCTTCTATTTTCAATGCACTTTAAAATACAATGATTATTAATCACATCAAAAGACCTAAAAGACCCAAAAGACCATTCTTGAGGAACTACACGTCCACGATTATACTTATGTCTGGCAATCAGTATTTCATCAATTTGATTTGTTAACACCAACTCCTATTTTTTTCAAAATTAGCCTCAAGGCTTTTCTCCAGTACAGACCTGAATATATTCGAAACTGTGGTATCATGTACGAAATCTTCCCCTCTAAATTGAAAAATCAAATTTAAAAGGTTCTTTAGTCCGATTTTCGAATTCCTTAAAATGGTTCCTGTTCTAATCGAGGTCTTTGTAGTACATGTACTACACCTTCAGATATAGCCATCCTGCTACCTTTTGTACTGTTCGTGAGACATGAACACGATTTACATATAACTGCATCTTTTAGTAGACCTCTCCGTTGTAGAAATAAAACAACATCTAGCTTATCTATTTGCCTTCGTCCTTTCAGCTTTAAATAGACCATTGTTATGAATTAAAAAAGATTTTTAAATATAAAGAACAAATAAAAAAGGGATTCAAAAATG